>JARJDQ010015116.1:0-11797 GCA_030264215.1 Geostiba sp. GC000077 | reverse complement strand
ACCGTATCACCTTAACCTCAACCACATCCATTTATGCCATTTATGGCGTGTTCACTCGGTAACTCGGTGCGATAAGTCTTGTACCCTACCGTCCTGAATGTGAGCAGTGTGAGCACAAAACGTTTCGCAACGAGCGACCATAACTGTCAATAAATTTGAAAATTTACAGTCGTATAAATTAGCAGCAAGACCACCTTAAATGTTTAAATCCTTAAGGTTGTTGTTTGGACATGCCCAAAGTATTAGACCGATATTTTTTGATACCCTATAAAAATTCCCTATAAAAATTAAAAAACCTAATGAATGTTAAGTTGCCTACCATGATCATTATTATTTTTCATTGTTCTCAATAATAAGCAGAAAAAAAGAGTTGCGGGGTCCAGACGATAACCTGAATTTGGAAACACTCACAAAAACATGTATAAGGTATATTTACTCTGGTAAAGTGGTAAATATGGTAAAACACGTTCCAAACAACGAAAAAAGAGAAAACACAAATTCGTATCACTTGGATGATGCCTACATGTTTAGCATATGTGTTACCATTTACAGCCCGCGCGCAATTAATGCTGATTAGCATTAATTAACATAACAATTATGTCCAAATCATCACTGATCAGCGGTATTACAAGCTATATTTAGTTAGAACGCAACCGAACTGCGAACAGCAATTAAGATTGCAATTCGGAATGTTATGATGTGATATGTGATGAATTCATATCGCCATGATACGAATGATTTCGTTTAAGAGTTTTCGGCACATCGGCACGCAATGAGCAATCAGGGTGACGTTGAACACCCACGCAACGTGCATTGTTGTCCAGTGCCGAGAATTGTATTCATCTTATTCATGCAATTGCTGTTTTGCTCGTTCCCTGTTACATTCAAGAGAGCATTCAAGAACAATGCGTCTATTATCAATATTTTGATGATCTTTACTTCTCAGCCGGAGCTGTCCAGTCAATTGATGACTCATTTCGGCATTAGACTCACACAATCTTTCCAGTAGTTATTCCTGAGTCTATATTCTACAGCACTACAGCGTATTGAACTTCTGTGATACTGATAATAATGCTAAATGATTTCAGCATACATAATTCATAATAGCATATACTCATATATGCAAACAAGGAAGTTTGATTAGATTAGAAAAAAAAGCTGACTCGATGGAACGATGGAACTGTTCATAATTATTAAATTCAACGGCAATGTTTAACTAACTTGGAATATGAGTCAAGAGTCAGCGATCATCAGCGATCATCGAGTTAACACTGAACTGAGGTGCATTTAACGATTACGCATTCTTGGACATGATGTAATCGACGCTTTTGCTGACTGCAGACTTCTTTTCGTTTTTGCGATGGCTTCATAATCAGGTTTACTTAATGATACCTCACAGTTGCAAGAGCAAACATTTAATATTGACACGCGACATCGGAATATTTTGCTGATAAGTCAAAATAAGTTAACAGTCTGATTCCATATTGGATGAGATCATATTTGCAAACAAAACAAAAACAGCGATTTTGTTTCTTCGGAGGTGACCTTCCCTGCTGCGCCATGGGCTGGGCCGAGTTGGCCGAAGCATCTCAGGAATCTTCTAATGCCGAATGGCTGCTGGCCGAATGCAGCGGATGAGCCGATGATGTAATATATGAATACGGAATGCCGGCCGGCGGAGGAGATAAAGATTACAAAAACTGGTTAGCTCCTCGATGTCGCCCTGCGTTTTCAGCCGCTCTTCGCGCCGCACAGTCAAAGCAATGATTTTACGTTCCGTTCGTTTCGATTCAACAAAAACAAAACTTGTTTATCGCGCGACAATCGTTATAAACAACTACTTTTGTTCCTGCCGCAGGTTTTCAGCGAAAAATGTGCGACTGTACTCACCGATATTGATAATCTTAATGCCCTCCTCGTCCTGGAGGAATTTCAGCGCGACGGAGACGTTCTCCAGCTTCTGCGAGCGAAAGGACGGACGCTTGGTGTGCTTGGGGAGGCGGCGGCCGGCGAGCGCCTCGATGAGGGCAATCAGCCGCAGGCCGTCGGCGAGGTCCGTCTCCAGGTTGCCGATGTGCTTCTCGCACACCTTCAGCCGCTCGTTCGCCCAGCGCGTGAACGTGTTCTGCTGGATGCGCTTCCATTGCGCGTCCTCGGCGAGATCGCGCTCCGTCGACACCATTTCGCTCTCGTCCCCGGCCTCGTTGTAACAATCGTCGCCGCCGTCGCGCGGCGAGAAGCACTCCGGCTCGCCGCGCGCCTGCTGTCCCTCCACGCCGCTCATTTTTGCCCGCCCGTGCAAATCAACACCTGCAATCAGGCAAACAAATCAAATCAGTCCGGAAGCACTGCTATCAGTACTGCTATCATCGATGATGCATTTTTATACTCGTTTTAATTAATGAATTACTTAGTCTAGACACGTTTCTAGACGAAACATTCAAAAGTTTCAAACTTTTGCTCTTTTACTATAGGCAACCAAACTTACATCCAATTCAAAACAACATAAAAACAAATTCGAAACGTTGCTGTAACCAGTTCAGGATCCAATTTTATCCATGATTTGAATCGCATCCAATTTTGTTTGTGCCACTGTCTCTGAACAAACGAACTAAACATTTATTACATTGATTTATTGAGCTAATAGCCAATGTATTTATATTGACTCATACTTATAATTCTGGTGAAATTCGCACGTTGACTAAACATGTTTTTTTTGGCTTCTCATATGTGCGACGTGACTTAAGTTACTTGACTCACTTTGGAAAGGGAAAAACGTTCCCCACCAAATAACAATACGTGACTTTAAGCGGTTTTAAGGTGTGAGTATTTCTCTAAGGAGTGAATCATGATCGGATGTAAATATCTGTGAAAACCAAGCAAATGAAGGAAATTGCGGTAACTTTGCTAACACTTTTTCCTTTGCACACAACAATTTAGCACCGCAACTTGTGATAAATGACTTTGTTAGTTTTAAAAATACAAATGCGGAAAAAAGTTGCTTATTTAAAGATAATAACTTGAGTTTTCTAGTGTAGAAAAACGAAGGTCCCTTAAAATTTTGATTTTAAGGGTGGTCGTTGAAAACTTTATTCGTTAAATACATGAAGAAGTTGAAAGAAAAGACGCATTGATTCAATGTGTACTTCGCATGGCAGACACTTAACCACTCAAACATTGAGTCGTTACGTCTATAAATATTCGGCTTGCCTAATCATTAAAATACCTTCAAAGCTCTCCGAAGCTGTGCGGAGCCGTCAAAGATGGCGCACAGGTAACTATTCCAAAGATTCCAAAGATTCCAAAGTTTCCAAAACGTTGAATCCAGCAAAACGCTCGTAAATTAATCACTTTTGATTTAAAAGCTTTGCATTTTGCAGGTTTACAGGTTCCTGTTTTTTCTTTTTGTTAATTGACTTAATTGTGTGTTGTTTGACTGTTGTTTGATTTCTGTTGCATGTTAATTGCGTTGTTGTTAAACGCGTGCATTCAATCACAGCACGCAGCGATAACTGATTTTGATTTTCACTCGACGGAGCACACCAGCGGCGGCGGCGGCGACGGTTGGCCGTTGCCGGCCTAAGAATAGACGCCGCGCTGTCCGTGAGCGGCGGATCTTTTCGAGATTCACATGAAATGCGAGCACAAGTTCACATATTCACACATTCACACTTCGACACACTAATGGTGCAATGATACTAATCCAATCCTATTTAGATACGTTGCAAATCAATGTAATCTATGTTAAAAGCGCAACTTATTACGAAATCTATTAGAATTCATTCCTAGGAAATCATAGGTAGGCAGCCAAAAGTGCAAGGGACAGGGACATCAAATGAGAATGTGAATCACGATCAAGACAATTGATTCATTATATTTGTGTATAATGTACATTTATGAAGTCTCTGAGTCCCTGAGTCGCATATGTTTGGCCTAGATTAAGTTTTAAATTTTTACCTTATACGCTCAGCGAGCGCAACCGCCACCATAAATGGCAATGATTTTATATCAAGTACTTTCGAGCAAATCAAAACCACAAAGCATATGGTTTCTGCGTTTCTGTTTTAAGTAAAAAGTACATTTTTAAAGATTTTAAGTTGTGAAACATACTTCTTCAATTGTTTCAGAACGTAAACAAAGAAAGAAGTATTGATGTTAACATGCAGCTTAGAAAACAATTGAAAGTGAGATAGAACTTTTGCAAATATGTGACACATTTTAGGATTTTACATTTTACGCGTATTGCATTATCATGTACATTTTGCCGGTTGTTGTTGTTGCACACAGGTGCGAGAATGCGAGATGACCGGATGTCGAACAATACGCACCGGAAGCAACAACACACGGTCGCATTATTGCTTACTCGAATTTGATATTTTCATCCAAACAAATAACACATTACATCGTGCGGAGTAGCCGAGCAGCGAGTGACGATTTAGTTATGATCCAAGTTTCGAAGTTTCAGTTTCATTATTCAACATGTTCCTGTTCCTGCTTTACGTTGCGCTTGCGCTGACGTTGCTTATAGGGTGTAGTGATGTGATTGCGCAGTATCAGAATCGCAGGCCCACCGTGCGACTCTCCCAGGGCACTCTCGTCGGTGTAAGTGACGCTTTACATTTGCATGGTATTGTGAGTAAAGGTGAAGTTGTAGACGAAGGTGTACAGCGATTCCGGAGCCGTTGCCGACGCATACCTAGGCATACCGTACGCGGCGCCACCTCTCGGCAATTTGAGATTTTCGCCCCCGCAACGCCACCATGGATGGAACGGCACTCTGCAGGCGCTGAATCCGCCACCGGCATGTCCACAACTGCCAGTGTTGAATACGCAGGGCGCGATGAGTGATGAGGACTGTTTGTATTTGAATGTTTGGGCTCCTGAGGTAAAACTACACTCAAATTGAGTTTCAAGTATTAAAACGTCTTCAATTGTTTTCAAACATAAACGAAGAAAGAAGTTTTGATGCTCCTTTAGAAAATAAACAAAGAAATAAGTTTTGATACTGTTTTCTTCTTCAATTGTTTTTGAAATAACTTTATTATAGAGTTCTGAGGAAAAACAACACTCAAATTGAGTTACAAGTATTAAAANTATAGAGTTCTGAGGAAAAACAACACTCAAATTGAGTTACAAGTTTTAGAACGTCTTCAATTGTTTTCAAACATAAACGAAGAAAGAAGTTTTGATGCTGCTATAGAAAATAAACAAAGATATAAGTTTTGATACTGTTTTCTTCTTCAATTGTTTATTAAATAACTTTATTAGAGTTCCGGTCGTTATGGACTTGCACCAGTGGTGATCATCTTTGAGGGAGTGGAATTCGCACGCAGCAACGTGGTGCGCATCCCCGGGCAGGACCTGACCATGGAGAACGTGGTGACCGTGACGGTGAACTACCGCACCAACGTGTTCGGCTTTCTGAGCATCGGCACCCCGGAGCTGCGAGGAAATTATGGCCTCATTGATCAGTACTTTGCTATAATTTGGGTGCGCGAGAATGCAAAGTACTTTGGTGGTGACCCAGAACGTATCACGCTGTTCGGGCATGCTGCGGGCGCTGCGAGTGTTGCCTATCATATGGCATCACCGAGAACATCAAGTATAATCTGATTTATAACCACAAAGAAAAAAACAAAAGATTGACTTGAGTGTGTTTCAGACTTATTTCATCGTGTAATATTGGCTAGTGGCAGTCTCCTATCGCCATGGCACCTCGCAACGAACGAATTCAAGTCTTCAGAGAAGATCATCACTCTGCTCGGATGCTACAGCGATTATGCGCAGACAATGTTACAGTGCTTACGGTCCAAGCGCACTGCCGATATTCTCAAGGCCTATGAAGAATATATCAGCGCTGGGAATGCTCCCGATGGTTTACTGCCCGTTGTCGATTACTTCCTCCCGGAATCCGATCGCTACCTGCCTATCGATCCCCTACTGGCTTTCCAAGATGGCGCCATGTACCAGGTGCCTGTGCTCACTGGCGTCGCCAAGGTCATTGCCGATCCACAGTACAGCCAGTGGGAGCAGATCGCACAGCAGGGCACCGTGCAATTGCAGCAGTACTTTGAGCAATCGAAAATCCAGGAAGTCATGCGCAAATTCCAATTGGACCAGCACAACAGGCAGGAAATCGTCGAATTAATAAACTGGCGTTACATATATGACAATCAGCGCAACGTGCGACTGCTGCTCGATCAGCTCAGAGCCTTCGAATTCGAGACCAAGATGGAGGCACCGCACTATTTGCAAGTGAATCATTTGCTCCGGACTTACAATCAGCCGATTTACGTGTACGACATCGACGACTTTGGCATGCAGGTGAACAATTCCGATTCTCGAGACTCCCTTATCACCACCGACATCATTCTCCTGTTTGGGCCGTTGCTGCTGAATCAATTGGCGCGGCGTCGCTTCAACAGCATTGAGATGCGGCACAGCAAGCGCTTCAAACAGCTGATTACAAATTTCATCATCTATGGCAACCCGACGCCGAACAACAACGTGAAAATATGGAAAAAGTATTCGCCTACTGAGTACTACGTGGAACGCGTTGACACTCAAATCGGATTGGATGATGATGTGAAGAGGGCGCGGAAAATCTCCTTCTGGACGCAGCTGCTGCCGAAGTTATCGAATCCGAACTTTCATTCCAGCGATAATGCGCGGGAATTGTATTTGAGTCCGGATCCTGCGGCGGGATTTCGTCATGCTATGTACACGCTGGTTGGTCTTGTGGTGGCTCTGCTGGGATTGCTCACGATTTGCATCGTTTTGCTCAAGAGGAGATCCAAGGAGACTGAACGACATCACATGGGTTTCTAATCGAGATATTCAAAATCGAAATCTAAAAATTTGCAACTGCAGAAGTTGAAGTTGAGGTTATGTCATAACGTGTTTGTGGTTAAAGAAACAAAAGAAAAGGGGGCGGGGCATTGAACAACATGATATTCAACATCTTCACTTGTTTTGTTTTTATTTATTGCTTTACTTTTTACGACTCAACAGAGATTTGTGTACAGATTGTTTCTGAAATTGCAAAATTGAAAAAATAAAAAAGTAAAAACTAATAATACTAATATTTGCCTGGTGTAACTAACAATAAACTTGTAACAATGTTCATTTTGCACTTGTAGGTTGGTAGTACTGCGATTGGTGTGGTGTGTGGACGGACGATCACAAACAGTAATTATACATCTCATAAATGTAAAAAAATTAAAGTTAACTATATACAAACATTATCAACTAGTAAACTTCTTAGAAAACGTTTAACGTGTGCAAAAATGCGTAAATTACGTTGCACAGTGAACACATAATGCATTTGTCATATGGCCAATAACAACATTCAAAAAGGCACCAAGACCCAACATTTAAATCAGTTTTGTTAAAATTTTCAGTTTTTAGTTCACACGTCAGTCTGCGGTATGCCCTGGACGAGCTGCGTCCGGCTCCGCGATGTCTTGCGCGTGCCCATGACGGGCGTTCCGCGCCGCGGGGGCGGCTCCCCGTTGGGGCTGCTGGTGTAGTCCGGCAGCTCCTTTAACGAGATGTCGCTGTTACTGCGGAACGTCGCCGCACTATTGGACCTTACCGAGCCGCCACCGCCGCCACCTACACCGCCAATTACACTGCCACCGCCGCCGCCGCCGCCAGCATAAATACTACGAATCGGTTTGTCGGTGAATTCGTTCTGAATGCCCATGTCATCACCCTCGGGTATCATGAAATCCTCACCGGCATAAAAACGATTTCTATAACAAAACAGACGAAACCATAAGTAAACCTAACATATTTTTTAGGTTATGTTTTGGTAGTAGTGGCCGTAGTGGCCGTAGTGAAAAGACTTACTGTAGAAGATCCTTTCGATGATTAGATTGTCTTACACAGTCAAATGCCATTAGTTTGTGAAAAAGTTAGGTTCAAAGACGT
Source organism: Geostiba sp. GC000077 (assembly GCA_030264215.1). Lineage (NCBI taxonomy): Eukaryota > Metazoa > Arthropoda > Insecta > Coleoptera > Staphylinidae > Geostiba > Geostiba sp. GC000077. The sequence goes on along the minus strand of JARJDQ010015116.1, from coordinate 3,865 downwards.
ATTTATAGGTTATGGTACCTCATTACCTGATCTCCCACAGCCGCATGCAATGAAATGACATTTTAGTGTATTACCTGCGCTTACCTCTTTGCGTTGCGCCATAGCATGCAGCAAATCACCAGCAGGACGACCAGGAAGAGGCAGACAGTCGACATGCTCCAAAATGCCACCTGCAACGGCGTGCTGGGCTCGTACCAGAACTCCGTGGTGGGTTTCAGGGTCGGTACCAGCACCCCCACCACCGTGGGCAGATATTGCGTCCAGAACGCCGACTGCGTCTGTCGGTAGTTCCACATTATGGAAGAATTGTACGTTGTATTCAAATTCAGGTACTTGAGCTGTCCATTAATCGCCTGCTCGTAGTGCAAGCCCAAGATCTGCGTAAACGAAGGTGTCCTACAACAAATATGTTGGGAATATAAGATAAAGTCCAAACAAGCTCGAATGTACATACCCGTATCTTGCAAAGTCCGTGTAAGACTTCATAAAGAAGTGACTCATGTTCCGATCATTGTGCGTCCACTGTGTGCGATCGAAGCGTTCGCGCTGCGGGAAAAGCTCAACGTCCATGAATGGCGCCCCAGTGAGCATGTAGTGCTCAATGTCGTGCGGTGTGCGCCGCCAAAACTCCGGCAGGAAGGACTCCACGGTCGTATTCAGCACGTACATATAAACGGGGACCTTGCGCTCGACCAGCATTTTGATCATCTTGTCATTCGGCGCCGCGAAAAGAAAGTCGGAGAGGAGCTCGATGTATTTGTCGCGGATGTGCGTCACATTATGCGGATCAGGCCAGTAAGTGTACATGTACTTGATGGCTTCAAATGTGCCGTTGGGATTCAGCGTGTAATTGTACCGCAGGACGAGTTCGCGAACTTTCTGGTCGAAGAACGCTTCGTCCACTATGTACGTTGGTGACAGGGATTCGTTTTTGTCTGAAAGAGAAACGAAACTTTAAGATTGTGACCCTATCAACTTGGTAAAACGTGTTCCACGTTAAAATTATGTGTAATGTTGTAAAACAAATAAGCTTACAGATGAAATCAGCGGCTTCCTGCATCGTCAGCGTGGCCATGTAGCTGATCCCTTGGTTGTATTCGCCGCGTTTAATGAGTTCCTCCGGCGTTTCTTTGAGGAAATGCCAGTCGCGTTCGTTCCAGCCCTCGTAGAACGGCATAGTGAGGTTCCAATCGATGACTGGCGCCCAAGGAAAGAGCCCAACATGTGGAGGGAATTCAGTGTTCCCGAGATCATTCGCACTGCGGCCGTGCTTGAGGCAGTTTACCAGCTTCCAAGATGATTCAATGCTACAGCCGATGAGTTGTCCGAAGACTCTGGATGTGTTCTGTGCGCGGTAGAGGTCTGAGATGAGGGCCCAGTCGGCTAATGCTGATCCGCTCTAAAATGTAACCACATTAGGCAACTTATTTACCACAACCTAACCTAACAAACCTGTGCGATAACTTTAGTGACAATGTGCTTCGTTTCCGGTGCCACCATTAAGAGCCCTGCCGAAGCACCCCCAGCACCAGGACCGAACAAAGTGATCGAGTACCGGTCCCCATTAAAGTACTCGATGTTCTCGTACACCCACTTCAAGGCCATTGCCTGATCCAACACGCCATAGTTGCCTGGCGAGTTGATATCGCCAGTGCTCAGAAATCCCAGCACACCAAGCCGATAGTTGATGGTAACGACAGTGACGTTGTAAAACGTCGCCATCATATGGCCGGGGAATAAGTTCGACGCACCTTTGACGAAGTCCCCGCCGTGAATGTACACCATCACGGGGAACTTCTGCGAAACGCCGCTCACCGTCGGCGTGTACACGTTCAGATAGAGGCAGTCTTCGTTCACGTCGCGGATGCCCTTCGTGGCGCCGGTGTGCGCGACCGGTTGCGGACACGCGGGCCCAAAGTCGACGGCCTGCAGCAGTTGCCAGCCCTTGTGCCAGCGCGGCGGCTTGAAGCGACCTTCTTCGGTCGGCGGTTGAGAGTACGGAATCCCAAGGAAGACATCGGTGGTGCCGTACTCGCGCTCGATGAACTCCGAGCCGGGGCGGTAGAACGAGTCCGGATCTGGATTGTCATGCAGATAGACCTTGAAGCCCTGCACAGGGCCGTGCTTGGTTTTGACGAAGATATCCCTCGGCCGGTTGATGTTCATGCTGTCGGGGCGCAGCTTGCCCTGGATGTCTTCGCGCCAACCGCCGAGGATGCCTGGCAACATTGGCGCGACATTTCCATGCTGCAATTACGAGTAACTGAGTTAATTAATGCGTCACGTTGCGAATGAGCGAAATGAATCAGCGAAATGGGAGTTGTCCATATACACTGTATACAAATAATAACAAAGCAAAAAACAAATGCCAAACATACCGGATCGTAGAGGAAGCGTTCATCTTGCCCGACGCGATTCGGATCGCCGGGATACTCGCGATTGTTGGTCGACGGTGCCTGCTGGCCGTACCTGCGGCCGTTGTAGAAGAAGGTGCGATAGTCGCGATCGCCTGGTTCGGGGCGATTGTACGGATCGTGCGGGTACGCGTACGGATTGTGATTCTGCGCCGGATACGCCGGATAGGGGTAGCGATCGCGGCCGTAATCCTGCGCCACGGCGCACGCCGCGCATGATAACAACGCGCACGCGAAGAGGAATTGTTTGTGGAGCGACGCCCGCAGCAGCGCCATATTCTTTCGGTCCGCGCCCGTGCGCGTCGCGAATGACGTCAGGTGCACTGCGGTTTGAGCACTCAGGTAGAAACACTCACCGACTCCCTCACCTCACTCCTCACTCTCTCCAGCACTGCACTGCCACGAACACGCGCGGAACTTCACGAATGACCACACAATGCACGGCGAAGAAAGCTTTGTTCGGTCTTGAACTGCTTTTCAATCGCGATAACACAACTAACGTGTAATGGCCGAATAAAAATACGAATCGCGTTGAATCACCAACACTACGCACATGATTGTTATCACAGGTGGAGCGGTTGATAACTGATATCTCTGATACCCTGCTTTGCACTCATTCTCATGTAAACAGATTGAGATGTTGATGTGGCGAATGGCGATGAGTAAAATGAGCACCCGGTCCCAGTCGGACTTTTATTAACCACATCATGATCATGTCTCATTCATTCTTGATTTTTCCAACTGCTAACGCCACGTGCGTGGGAGTTTGGGTCACTTTATGCGTGAACGGTGAACGTGAACCTGCGTGAACTCTCGACGCAGGCTGCAGGCGAACTGAATTCATGAAATCATGATTCAAGTAAAGAAGTAAAGGGTACCGAAGCAAACACGGCACACGAATGCAACGATTGAGAAATGAGAGTATACGCCCAGAGCACGCACAGAGCTTGACAGCTTATAATAGAGACATTTGTTGTACAAAATCAGCACATTGAAATAATTACCACGTCGCATCAAAACTTTTTGCACGCACATTAACGCCGTGAAAGTGTCTCATTGTTTCCGAGTACTGATTTCACTCTAGAAATCTGAAATCAGGAACAGAAACGAAAAATTGTAAAACTTTTATTTGCACAAGTCATTTGTTTTAAACCTATATAAATAAAGGCTACATTCGTTTCTCTTAAAGTTGTCGTCTAGACATGTAAATTTATTCCCATATTTTTCTATATATCTCCACAATGCAAACTCTCCCCGTCCCAACATTCTCAGAGCTCCGGAAGTGCCGTAAAATGAAATTTGAAAATTTTCAAATTTATTTCCATATTTTGCTTTATATTTCTCGAATGCGAACTCTTTCTTGAAGTATCTATGCTGATTGTGATTGGCAAGACGGCAAGACTCAGGGCTAGGGAAGTGCCTTAAAATACATTTTAAAATTCTGATAAATG
>JARJDQ010015096.1:0-11857 GCA_030264215.1 Geostiba sp. GC000077 | reverse complement strand
TCAAGTTACTGCACTCTATATCTTATATCCACTGAGCACTGATTCTCCCCAATCATCACCGATTACAGATCTTTGCTGTTATGTAGTTCTCCTTCCATCAAGAAGGTGTTGTGGTTCATAGCTACTGTCTCGTGTGAACAAAATTTTGTACGTTTCAATGCACGAACGAGATTTTGCGCTAAAGAATTCCAACTGACGTTTTGATTCTGATATGACAACATGAGACGATATGAGCCGATGTCGGTTTTACAGGTTTCTACATTTTGAAATTCACAACTCGAGTACACCTAGGCTAGAAAATAATTGGTCATTGAAGATATGCAACCAAATACGCACAAAAAGAAGTCTATGTTTAGAATTTAAATTATATAGCATTTCAAAGCAAGCAAAGGAAAGAAGTAAACAACCCTAACAAAAAGCTCTTTATAAGTAATAATTAAATGAGAAATGTAATCACAGCGCAGATAAGAAGCACATGGTCTGTAGCGAGCCAGCATAATATAATTAAAGTTAAAGTGCACCGAGTAGTCTGTGCTCACACTGATAATGAGATTATGAGATTTGCAATGATTATTTTGTCTAGTGGTCTCCAGGAAAGACGAATTTCGCGCAGCCTTCAAGATAAAACGTTAAACATTACGTATGTGTCACATTTAGCGACCTAGCAACTTTAACGTTAACAAACAGCACATCTTAAAACACAACTCAAGGAACGTTCAAACAAACGGCCACTTTTTAAAAACAATGTAAACTTCTAAACTGAAAACTTCATTACATTCTGGTGCGCCACGCTGTGCTTAAAGCATTCCGGGATAATCCAGACAATCGGAACAACATTGAAATCCCGCCGCTGCTGGAAATTAACGCCGTAAACAGAGCGGATCGACGCCTCGGGCCCTTTTTCACTTTTTATTGGTGCGCGTCCGACTGGCATCTAGCATCTCAGACAGTCGAGATTATTTACATTTTGATTATGTAATGCGTAAATCTACCTGGGCGCATAATCGGACGCACAAGGCAGACAAATACAACACAACACCGCACACCCGTGGACAGGTAATGTTCTGGGCGCAGTGCGCGGCGCAAGAGTGTGCCGAGGTCCTGCGCATCCATCCGTGACAAGAAAAATACACGGCAGACAGTTAGAACGCGCCGCTACGGCCTCAAGAAGTCGCGCGCCGCACACGCCAAGAAGTCAATTTGTATTATTCCAAGGAAATTGGAATTAAATAAATAATCGCATAATCATGATTTAGCAATGACTCGGTGCTCAGTAGCGACGTGTAAAAAAGTTAAGTAACACCATAAGGAAGAGAATGAAGATATCGCTTTTTTTTAAGAACAAATATAATTTTACGATATAAAGAATTAAAGATACAGTTTGTTTCGATCCTATAACTACAAAAATATAAATATACAAGGCATATTAAGGGTTTTCTTGCTTTTTTTTTCTTTAATCGCACTGGTTGCGATTTCTGAGTTGCGGAAGTTTTTGCATTATCAGTTGGTATCAGTATTTGCAGCAATAGTTTAAAGTTTTCTCTCTCTCTTTATTCAAATATGTGCTGCGCACATTTGGTCACCTACAGAGATAATATTGCAGTAGTATAGTAAATAGTAGTAAATATTAATATATAAATAATAAGTTACAAATAATATAAATATTACAAATAAAAAATAATAATAACTACATAACATAAACACCGCCGTGTGTGTTTCTCTCCCTCTCCTCATCATATCTATAGGTTCTTCACTTTTGTTGCGCGTTTGGGTTTCTCACCTTCATCGGAAAAAAGGAAATCGTTTTTCATTTTGAGTAAACACGGAAAAATTAAATATTGATTTAACTAACAAAAGAGAAACCTTGCATGTTTTTTCCATCCGTTAAATTAAATGCAAATAAGGAAAGTGTAAGAGAACAAAATTAAAAACGCATTCTTCATCGTAATCATCCTCATCATCATCTTCATCGGTCATTTCCTCAATCGCTCAACGATACAATCAATAGAAGAAGGCACATCACGGAGCCAAAAACTCAAAACACATGTTTCCGCATAAATTGGAAGAAAAGAAAAGGTAATTAAAAGAGGCGAGAAAAATTAAATTAAATAATTACAAAGATTATTAATAATAACTTAAGGTTTCGCCGAGTTTTTAGTGTTTCTCTCTTTCTCGTTTCTATTGGTACAATGTGTTTAAACATATCGGTAAAATGCGTCCGCTTGAACAATTACAAAAGCGACAAGTTACTGTTTGTTTGTGTCTGTGTTTGGGTGCGTCGTCTCGCAGAGTATGCAGAAATAGAAGCAAAAATAAATAATAATAAATATATTAAACGTACAAAAAGTGCTTGATATGTGTGTGTTTCGAAAGCGTTCTTTCTCCACAATGCGTCGCTGTGAGCAATACAACGGTGTGTATGTGTGTGTATAGTATATAAAAAGTAAAAGAGAAGCGAGAAAAGCGAATAAATTAAATTAAATAAAACATGAATGCAAAACGCGAGCGCGGAATGTGTTTCTCTATTTCATACATTACGAACGAACGAAAAACATTACACACACACACACATACACAGAGAAAGATTCGTTCCTTCTGATATCATTGCCATTGCATATTTCCAGTTTTCACCGCTTCCGGAAGAGGATTAAAAAGAAAACGAATTTTTTATGTGTAAACAAATGAATATCGAGACATTGCCATTGCGGACCGATGAGACCACGCCTTAAATAACTAAAAGCTAACTTGTGCACATTACGTGTACTTTTCTCCATCTTATGCAAACATTCATCAATTTGCCGCTCCGTTATCACTGAATGATATGTACAATTTTCTTGGTTTCTTGTTGCAGTTTACAGCATTTTCAGCAAACATCAAGAATGGTCGCGCATTTACATAGTTAGAAGTAAGTGTTGGCGTTTGCGTTTCCGTACGTTGAGTGTAGGAATATAATATATATATATAAAAAAATGATCTTTCTACAAAAGTGGAAGTTCTTGCAAGTCTAAAAATCTATTAGTAACTTCTCGAATGCTCTCTCGGCGATTGCAGCGCCGTTGCAGCATTTTTGTCTGTCGCCGTTCGTAAATAGATTTTTATAATAATATAATATATTATGATATAATATTCAATTACTAATAATAATAATAATAATAATATATTAAAAATCACACATTATGAAAATCACTCTGCACTTGAGCAGAATAGTAATATATAACATAAATAAAACACTGCGGACTTGCAAAATTAAATAATCAGTAAATTGTCTTGAGTGGTTTCATGTTTCTTTCGATATTTTTTTGTTTTAAGTTCGTGTTGTTGGTTTTTAACGCAGATTTTTTCCATTCCTCATTGTTGATTTTAAGCTTGTTTCGTGGCGGTTTAAAACTATCGATTTAAGAACGATCAAAATTCGAACTTTTGGTCAAACGCGAAACTACTCGGCTGGTCGTGGTTGGGGGGGGTGGGGGGCTGTGGTTGGTGTTTTTCGCAGATAACATAGTATAAATAACGTGGAGCGCGCGCGCACTTGGGGGTGGTGTGTAAGCGCACTACAAGAGATCGGCGTGCGTGAGCAACTGTGGGCCGGGGCCGGAAAGCATGTTGAAGACGGGCAGGCGCTGCTCCTCGATGGTGGGCGAGTGCAGCTCCGGCTCGCTGCTGAAGAACGAGCCCATCGACGAGGTGGGCGACTGGCTGAGGCTGCAGGGCGGGCTGGACGCGGACGCCGAGTCGATGGAGAGCGCCGGCGAGAGGGCTGCGGGCCGCGCGCCCCCTCGCGACATCTGCATGGCGGTGGGGCGCGAGCTGGCCATCATCACAGCGGCGCCGCCGCCGCCGCCACCAGCGCTGGGCGCGCGCGAATTCTGCTGCATCACCTCCTCCTGATTGTGCACAAAGTGGCAGCGCGGCCCATAGGGGCAGAAGCCGACCGTGTGATACGTGCGGCAGAGCTCCGTCTTGTACTTGGGGTGGCGCGCGAGATTGCGCAGCTCGTTCATGCCGTGCGCGAACTGACACTTGTCGCCGTACTTGCACACGCCAAACTCCTCGTACGGCCGGCAGAGCTCCGTCTTGTAGCGGGAGGTGTTCACCGCGGAGGCGGCGCTCGCCGCCAGCGCCGAGGCGGGCGCCGGCGCCGACTGTGTGCGCTCGAGGCGCCGATGCTGCTGCGAAAGGTTGCCCAGCAGGGAGGAGACGAGCGTGGCGGCGTTGGTCGTCGGATTGGGCGGCGTCGAGGCCATGCGCGTGAGCGTGCATCGCACCGCGCTGATGTGTGCGCCGGGGACCGTTTCCGGGATTCCGTAATTCTGCAACAGACAAGCAAAAACCACCAAAAAAGGCATCAATATTTGCCGCCATCACAAATATGTACATCTTGATAACACCACACAGCCATCCCATTGCACGCGGGTGCGTGCGCCACATACACTTTCATCTCCCTGTTAACAATTGGTAAAAGTTCGTTCTACAATCCTACTTTCACGCAGTGACAACCACACACACTGCGCTTAGAGTAGACTGGATGCGGACGCTGCGCGACTCCGCGCTTTGACTCTGCTCGATGTGAAAGCTAAGATCTAGTGGGAGTCTTCTCTCGCTGCCGTTGCCTGCCTGCCGCATTTCTCTTTTCTCCGCTGAGAGAAAGACTCGATTTCAGACCGGGATCACTCTTCCACACACCGGACGCATCCGATCGGCGCCGCTCGGGCTCTAATAAAACCATCAATCTATTAAATCAGATCAGCTGCAAACTGAAGAAGGAAGCCGCACAAGGCTGTAGAGAGGAGTTTCAACTTTGGAAAGTTTGGTCACTCCATTTTACCAGGACTTATCCCCTAAGAGCAAAACAAACAGAATGCAAAGGTCACAGGTCACTACAACCCACTGAGTGGGAATGCGAGTCATGCGCCATCTGTGTGCAGTTTACCCAAGTCCCAACTGGGTGGGTTCCCATGTTCCCAACTTGGGTAAATGCGCGCCACCTGCGTTCAGTTCCAACAAGTTTTCCATACCTAGACAAAAATCTTAAGACTTTGAATGAATTCTACGTCAAAAAAATCGCGACCCGAAAATCTTTATTGGTCCGGTGGCCTGCACCAAAAAGAGTCCCAGACGAGACTTCTTGCGGCGGGCGCTGTGAAGACGCCCGAGAGGAGCCGGTTCTGCAGGCCTTGAATTGAAAATGTAATGGTAAGAAGAAGTACTAACCCACAGTGCCTACAGTCCCCACAGCAAGTGGCGCGACGGCGACGCACACGCCATCCATCCACAAACACACAGGGGACGCGGGCAACGGGGCAACGAAGATGAAGAAGGAAAAGAAAAAAAAGCACCAAACGCACGGCCCGATCCGGGGGCCCGTCCCTTTTGCCACCAGTGCCCACCAGCGACCGACTCCACTACAACTCTACTCTAGGCCTGTGTGCACGGTGCTCTGTGCAAGCTCTACCTGGCCCTGGCGAGACCCGCAACCCGCAACAGGTAGTATAGTTGGAAACCGAGAAGACCAAAAGAAAACACTGCGCGCACGCATACAAACACACGCGCGGCGCTATGCTTGCTAGGCAAGGCGATATTCTCCCGAGAAACTACCTGCCGCTGAACGCTGGACCCAGCCCTAGAGATTTACCCTCGAAAAAACCCCCAAGCCAACAAAACATCCACCTTCACAGGCACCAAAAAAAAATTAAAAAAATCACAGCAAGTGGAGGAGAGAACTGGAGAGGCATTAAACTTGAAATGCGGCAAAACTTCACTTTAGAAATCATCAAAACACGACGTCCCACATCCAAAAATCAAAACAACTACTTTTACATTGCTGCCACGGAATTTTTTCCATAAATCACAATCATAATAATCATAAAATTAAAAATAGCCTTCCAAATCGGTCGGTAATGACGACGCGGTTTTTTTCTGTCCGAGTCATTATTATCATTATTGTGCTTATCGGACGCAATGTCGATTATTGATAAAGCTGGACGTGTACACCGCACAGAATACACGGAACGCATGACCAGGATTCGCCATCGCATTCCCAATTTCTATTGCCCTATTGAACGATTGAATGATTGTCATTGCGGCGAGTGGCGACTGCTGGAGACATGACAAAAAGGAAAATCAGTCAGCTGACTAAACGGCTCGCAACTACCGGACGTATAAATGCTCAATCCTGCAACAACTGCGCACTGCGTGGAAGTAGAAGTAGACGAACAAGTTGATAGTTGAAGCAGACGCAAGCCCAGAGGTCCCAGAGACAAACGACGTCGTTGTCGACGACGACTGCGTGTAAACATCGTTCGCGCGATTTGATTCACTTTCGAGTGGACTTTGTAACCGCCAGCGATTCAAATTAACGAACGCCTTGTACACTTGCAGCAAATTTGCTAGTTACATGTAACATTTGTATATTTGACCCTCTAAGAGGGTTGCAACAAAGTGCATATTAAAAAGCGTCTTCTCGGCTATCCGAATCCGAAAACTTAAAAAAAGATCACGCGTTCGGAAGATATTCAGGTTTTTACGTTGAATTTCTTCGACAAATCGGTGTTATATAGCAGATTTGTTACAAGTGTAAACCCGGCATTAGAGAGGAATTTTTCTTTACCTTTAGAATGATATCCCCGAAATCGTACATCCCGTTCTGTGGCATCACCGCAGTCGACATGATTTGGTAATCCTAATCGATCAGGTGTGCGGGGGCGGGGTGGCGCGTTGTGGCGCGGGGGGCTGGCAGTCGAATTCGAAACGCACGAACCCGACGTCGGGAAGACGCTGACTGAGGGCGGGAAGGCGCACAAACTCGCGTCTCAATTGCTGGGCGACGCGTGCCGAAGCAACATTTGAAGCAATGCACCAACAAACACTCTCGGGTCGCGCACTTGTATAAAAACAGCCCCGTCGCAACAGCAGGTTGTTGTGTGTTGGTATTCCAAAACGTGCTGGGGCAAACTGAGCGCGAACTGTGCTGTGGCTTCCTCGGAAACTGTCGCGAGGTCTTGTGTCGTCGTGTGGCTCACCGCTTGCTTGGCTGAGCAGTAGTGGCGCGTGCGTCTGTCTGCCTACGCGATCTTTCGCACACTGATCACTGTTCACTGATTGACTGACGGCTGCGCGCGCTCTGCGGCCTCTGCGCACTGGTGCTGTGGTGCTGCGGACAAGCGGACTGCGCTCCCTACTCAGTTACTCACGTACTCACTTCACAGGGCAAGCGCAGTGCCGCAGTCGCCGGGTTTATCCCCACTACCCACCAACGAGCCGCACCGGCACGACGCGAGTACGCGCCGCGCGACCAAGCAACACAACGCCGAGCGGAGCGGCCCGAACGCAAGAACGCAATCAAGATGCGAAAAGCGAAAACATTCGAGAATGTCCGCGGCGTCATTGGCGCACGTTCGCCCGTTCGCGGCAAGCCTGGACAAACAACAAAAACCTCACAAAACACCACACACTTGCAGAAAAAATTGTAGATATTACGAATTGCGTCGCGAGTCACACAAATCGCGAGAACTCCAACGAACTATTGCCGATCATATACACCATCTTGTAACTGATCTGCAATAATATACATCACAGGGAATGAGCACCGCAAATCAGATATTTATTTATTGAATAATTGTGGCAAACGTCGACATCTACTACAAACAAAAGTTGCAAACGTTGCACGCTTGTCAACCCTCAACCATATTGTTTTGTTGGGAATGAACGCAACGATATCAAACAGATTTATCTACTTTGGGAAAATGAGTGAAAGTTCTGTACCATCCACATCTTGTAGATGATCTCTACACGTCAATTGCTCACTAGATAAGAGCGCAGAGCGAAAATCCCCAAAATCAAACAGAAAAACCTTGAAACAACGATAAACATCCAACGAACGCATTAATTTAAAAACCAGAAATGATAAAGAAAGAACACATGATTCAACGTTTTATGATTATCAACGCAACGCAATAACACTGCATATCCGATGAAATAAAAGAAAAGGAATAAAATTTCGTTTTTCATGCGGTGGAAGTCGTCAAATTGAAAAAGTTACTGTCGTTTTCGTTTACATTCACATTTACCGTACTTTTATCGTTTGGTAATTTTACATTTTACCTCTATGCGGTCATTTTACGAACGGGAACGAACAAACGAAAGTGAGCCTTGCTTCTTGCATGAAGCATGAGGCATGACAAAATCTAGCAATTGACGATTGTCTTCGTTCTTTATTACATTGTTACCGACGTGCGACGTTACCTCGTGTGCGAGACCATTGGAAGAAACATTAGTAACAGCAACCGGAGTGGAGTTGGTGCTGGAGGTGGATTCCTCGTGGACGTTAATTTGCTCAATTTCAAGTGTTTTTGATGTCACCTTGGAGATCTGCTCATCGTCAACGGTGTGCGCAATCAGCGATCGCAGAATCTCCAACTGCTGCATGTCCGCCAGTTTAGTGGCGAAACTAGCGCTGAAGAGATCCAGATTCAAATCCATCTTAATACACAGATATACTGATAACACACGTGTTTGCCGCACAGGCACAATTTGCTCGAAATTAAAATTGAAAGCACACACACACCCACTGCAAACTGTTAATTAAAGGCTTAAATAAATAAATAATGAAATAAAACGAAAATGGTCTTGTAAAGAGCACGTTGTTTTGTTGTAGTGTTTAAAATACCGCGTGGCGTTGCACTGAGTGCTGATTGCGCGCACGGCTGTTCTTAAGTCCGCCGGAGCCTTATCAATTTGTTTGCGCATCCGCACATCGCATTGTCAAGGTGTTTGCGGCGTTTGCGCAGAAAACATAAGTGAGCATTGGAGACTTACAAATGAAGGGCCAATCATCAAATAAGACACCATGATGAACAGATTAAAGACACCGAGGTACGGGTGGACACTCGCACTCGCAGCGGACACAAATAATATCACCCAATTAAAACATCTCAATGCCGTGGCATTACCATTGAATGAACGACAATGAGATGGGGCGCAATCGAGCGCACATCTTCACAACGATCGGCTGTGGGGTGCGCTTTCGCCGTTGTGCCAACCACGCCCAGGGAAATTGCTTCGTACAACGTCGTTTGGGGTTCACTGTAAATTTGCTCTCGTCAACGAAATTTTGACACTGGAATTACGTCAACCAGCCACAAACAGTGGCGTAGACATAGCAATCGGATGGTCGCCATGCTGTGCGCCTGTGCGCCAAACAAAATGGCAGCGGATTTATTGACCCGTTCGCATTTCGCGCCCGAAATGCACACATTGCAACTTTGGCCACGCTGGCCACTTTCGCAGCGAGGTGGATTTCAATGTCAGACACATCTTTCGGCAAACAAAGCAATCCGCCGAGTGCAATAATATTAATGTCAAAGTGCAGACATGCTACGTTTTTATCGACTTGGTTGGCAATTACAGCGTATTAATAAACAAACAACACACAACACCACTTGGTGACTTGGCATATGCGCATATTAAGTTTTATTCTTTCATTCTTTGCTTTGGCGACTTGTTGCGATGCCATTAAGTCATAAAATCAAGAGCAAACGTCTGCGAAAGATACAACAGGTACATTTCACTTTGCCATGCTAGAATGTTTGCATGTCAACGAATTTAATTAACAAAGACAATAAAAGAAACAAAAGAAAGCCACTGTGTGTAGTGTGTATTTATACATATAATTATCATCGCCACATTGGTTCAAGTGCTTTAGTACTTAAAAAAATGTGCTGAGCATTCTGCAATTAATTCCATTAATATCAAATTAAATATTTTAAGACTTAATCATTTACAGAGTCTATAATATAATACATTCTACGACAGATACCGAGGAGACACGACACAGACTGATGATTACTTGTTAGTGTCAGTGTTACCAATTACAAAATATGTTTTGATAATTGAAGTGTTTTGAGTTGCATGTTCTTGTAGTTGACTCTTGACTATTTCATGTTTGAAAGTGAAATTCAGCGTGCAAAAAGCAATAGCAAATGTTATAATTCGTGTGTGACTTTCGATGGTCGCGCTAGCACGCGAAACCGCGAAACTTTCTGCGTTTCTGGCGTTTCTGACCATTGCCATCATGCCATCGCACATTACGCTCCGTGAATGGGATGTGTCGTAACGCGTAACATCATCATAATACAGTGCGCGCACGACGAAACGAAATGACACGGCCATTATAACTAGCGAAAATGAATATTTCACGTCGAGTTACTTCTACATACGCACACACGCATGGTGCGTGTCATGCAGCATGGCCGATGGCCGGCAGCGACACCTGTGAGCGGGTATGGAAGCAATCATAATGAGCAGTCGTGCGTCGCGCCACCTTTGGAATTGACATCGAAATACAACCTAACGAAACGCCGTCTGGTGTCAGAAAATGAAAGGTCTGAAACGCATCAAACAGTCACGTGGAGTCAGCATAGCCAATAACATAACTGGGTTCTGAACACCTGAGATTTGTTTGACTCGTTTCGTTATGTCAAGATGGCGCCACCAACGATAAGTTTAGAAGCGAACTCCATCGTTTTTCCATCATAAAAAATAGTTGAGTTTTTATAAAAATCTGAAAATCAAGACTTTTTAGGTTAGGCGCATGCGCAAAGCGCATAATTAAGGTTATTACAATGTTAATATTGCAGTTGAAATGTCATCATGCAACTCGACTAATTAAACTTGAAAAAATCCGTTTAGTGGTTTACAAACAGCCTGTAAAACCAACTGCCTTGTCGAACAGCAAAAGAGAATGAAAATGAAAGCAATCTCACAATTCACGATAGCACAACGACGCGTTTGTCTCGAATCCCGAGTATCTCGACTGCGCTCGGTTCGTCGGCTCTCGGGCGCATCTTCATTAAGCCGGCGCCGCACAACGCAGCATCTTTAATTAGCGCAATATAATTTATAATTGGCGATTGAGCAACGTTTTAATTCATCGATTATCGCGCATCATGTAATTGTGTAGCTATATTGTTGAGGGCAGAGCTTCACAAAAGTGCGTGTGTCTGTGAGTTATCAATGGAAAGAAAAAAGGCACTAGAAACGTAAAAATATCACAAAAAAATAGTAATGATAAATGCTTGGGCTATTACTTTGAGTGGCTGTCAGGTTAAAGTTAAAGTTAAAGCAAATCAAATTGACAGTGCATTGGAATAGGAAAATATGCGGCTACTTAATATTAGCATACCTTTATGCATTTCACATTTTGTTTGTAGCTGCTTAGTGCTTATCTAATGTCGATAGCAACTGCAATTATTTTACGCTGGAAAATGCGTGCAATATGGCTCGACATTGCACCGCATTGCAGCAGTGATAAGAGTGAAATGAGTAAATGCAGTGTAGGCAAAGCTTGCATCAATCGCAAAACAATGAATATGAGTCATAAGGGAAATCTTTAATAGTTTCATAACGATTATGTTGCAAATTGCAGAAAACATATTTGAAATTGATTAAACCAGTTGGGGAGAGAAAGGCAGATAGAGACGTGATGTTTCTCAGTAGAATAGCTTAATAACAAGAACTAGGGGATTTATTTCAGGTTGTCATCTAGACATGTAATAGTATATTACATACTAAAAGTGGAAAACAGTGAATTACATTACGAGCGAAATATTTACACGCGACGCGAGTGCAGCGATCTTCAAAGCCACCTTATTGATCGGAAATCATTGTTTTCAACTATATGGGAGCAGATAATAGTTATTTATGAAATTAGTGTGTAAAGTTTGATTTTAAGATGCGAGGTCGAGTATTTTGCAACGAACGTAGTGAGAGTGGAGAGTGGAGTGATCTGACGTTGCTGCATATGGGATTGCATGTGCAACTGACTATAGGCAACTCCTTCTGCAATCTCATTACGAAACTA
>JARJDQ010015095.1:0-14092 GCA_030264215.1 Geostiba sp. GC000077 | reverse complement strand
ATGTAATATCGTGTTGGGATTTTGCATGCTCTAGTTTTACGTGGCTTACTCTTGCTCTCGATGAACACGTTCGTGAAAACGGACTCGTCCGCATCGAGCGCGTTCGGCGGGCTCTCCAGCGCGACCTGTTTGATCAACCGCCTGGGGCTGTGCGTCGCTGACGAGGACTCTTTGCTACCGCGATCGACGCGGTCGTACTTGCCCGCGGATGGGGTCGGCGTCGCTGGTATCCCCAGCGCCTGCCGCACCTTGTCCACCAGCTGGTTGATGTCTTTATTGTGCTGGCCTATTGGAAGCAGGCGCTCCTGACTAGGTATTTCTAATTGTGACTCTAGGCTAGCCGCGTACGTCGTCCGTGGCGACTCTACAAACACACGAACAACGGTATGCAACTCAATTTGCAGCATTGGCATGTACAAGAGTGTTGTGGTGTGTGTAGACCAGTGTAGAGGAGTATAGCTGAAATAATTGCCACTACCTAGCAGAGGGACGTCCGACGATGGTGTATCGGGTGATAATGTAGGATCATCATGCTGCTCAAAACTACGCAACACTACAGATACAGTGAAAATTATATTAAATCATATTGCGCACCTAAATCTACGAAATGTTAGACGAAAAGAGTTAGGTTATTCACCTGGTGGCGGTTTGGCTGAACCTATCGGCAACAGCCGCTCAAGAGATGGCGCCGGGAGCATGTGCTTTTTCGCTTCCTCCGTGTCCGAAACAGGCGTGCAAACTGGCGTGATACTGGGATCGATAATCCTCTTTTGCTTTCCCAGCGGTGATGGTTTGCCGGGTAACGAGTCAATGGACGTGGTGCACGTGACCGGCCGGTGCGAGTCAGTAGTGACGGTTTTCGCCAGCGCCAAGGTTGGCACTCCGACCACCAGCGCCGCTGCGTTCGCCAGCCCGGTGAACTTGGCGCAGTTCTTTTGCTTCTCGATCGAATAGTTCCGCTTTTCATAGGACTTGGCGCTTGGTTCGTCACTGCCAATAAACCACGTGCTGCGCTTCGGCTTGACTAGCTTTTTACTCATCGGGCTCCGCGGCTCATCGATGGCATCGTCGAACTCGTCCTGCCCGCTGCCGTGCAGCGTGCTATCCGACAGATCGCTCTCGGGGATCGCGATCAGCTCCGATTCGGTGTCGTCGCCGTCCAAGCTGTAGTCGGTGTTCTTGCGCGCGCGATCCTTGCGCCCGTCCGGCTCCTCCCAGTGCGTCTCCATGCTGGACGCCGATGAGGCCTTGGTGTAAATCACCTGCGACTTGGTGCCCTTGGAGCCCAGCGACACCTGCACGCACTGCCCCTCTGTAGAATACATTGGTGATAAGGGTGGTGTATTACCGTGCGTATCGGTACGCTCGTAATCAGCACCTAAGGATGGTTGACTAACGTCTAAACACACAGTTAAAGTATGCACATTGTATGGAGGGCGGGCCGTTACCTCTGGAGCGCGATGGCGGCGCGCCCATTACGATCGTCGCCGGGATACGCTTACAGTGATGATGTTGAGCGTCCAGCGTGTTCAACACGATGCGGATCAGCGAGCAGAGTTGCAGACAGTTTGGTTGCACATTGTACTGGTACTGCAACATCCAGCAATCATTTTGAGGTTATTGGTGCTAGATGTGTTGCCTACCTTATAGAGCAAAACCACCAACGACATCAGCCAGTTCCGCCGGAACTGCGATTCCAGATACCACAAGCTGTACGACGGTTGGTAATCGATCGGTGTGTTGGCCACAAACACCGGCGACGGGGCAAACTGCAAGAGAGTGATCGAAGTGGGCAGCATAATGCGCCCCATCAAATGATTCTGGTCCAAAAGCTGCGGCAAAATGGATAGGAACACATTGAACGCGGCGGATGCGCGCAATCTAGCTGGCGGTAGATACAACCCCTTTTCAGCTTGACTGTAGCCTAAAAGCAAATACAGATGGCGCAGAACGATGCCCTGTGTTTTGGTCAGGCGCTTATCATCGGTCGGAAACGCCTGATCGGATCGCGACAAGAACTGCAACAGTAAAAAGATCAGCAGGTGCATTGTCTCCCTGTCGGACTCCTCCAGCTCAATGATCTTCTGCGAGAAGCCCGCAATGTTGGCGTCATCGATGACGTTCAGCGAGTGCATGTGGCCATCTGAAAAGCACCCAGTTAGTGTGGGTCTTCAACGCTAGGGGGCGACAAGAAACATATGTCGACATCAATATTGGTTTCGTGCACTTACGGTCCATGCGGGATGTCACAACTAAACAATCTACATCTAGTACTACCTGAAAGACTGTTACTAGTGCCTAGAAACTGACCGAGTCCAAACCGGGAGCTCTTGCGCTTCAGAATCGGCGCCGATGTTTGGCGATTGTAAACTTTTTCTTTGGATTCGACTAAAAATCATCAAAGCCATCAAACAGCCAATCATCAAATGTGCTTTTTCGATTTTTGTATACCTTTAACCTCATGTCGAGTAATAATCGACGCCGGCGCTGACATGGTGCGTTTGTACGGCCATTTTGTGCCGAAACTAGCGCTCAGCGTCTTCACCGAACCATTCCCACTGCCCTCCGAATGCGAGAGCGCTTCGTGCGCTCGATTCATCTTCTTATTGAACGCCTCGCTGCTCGGCTCCGTATTGCGCAGGTCGCGAAAGTACGAAATATCGCCGGACTTCTCCAGACTGATCTGCGCCTCGATGTACAGTGTGTCGAAGCGATTGAGGAAGAAATCCCAGGTGAGAATCTTGCGCTCACTGAGCGAGTTGTGCAGCTGATAGATGGATTGCAGCACCATGGGGCGGTCGACGATCACCGAGTCGAATTGTGTCTCCATGCACATGAGCAGCGATTTGATGGCGCTGTCGTGAATCGTGCCCAAGTACAAGGTGGCTCGTTGCGCGATGTACACGTTTGGATCGTCCATGCTGGAAATAAGATAGCAGAAGGCGTTGGCAAGTGCCGCCTGTAGAGGTAGGTTGTTGCGCAGGGGGCTGGAATCCATAAAGCGAGCGATGACCGTGACGCGTTCCGCGGCGATGAAGCGTATGCCCCAGTCGATGTCGTGGAATTCATCTTGGATCACGCGCCAGAAGACATCGGAGCCCGCCGGAAGTGTAATGCAATGCAGGAGGAGTGGCACTGCTTCCTGGCAGATGTGCGAATGCTCGGCATTGCACAAATTCCACAAGCTAGAAGAATTAAGAAATACGGTCGTAGATCTTAACCACTGATCTGTATAAAGTTACTGGATAGTGGATGCCATAGCATTTTGCCATATCGACGTGACTCTGGAGCTAGTTTTGATATTTTTCCCGATTGTATAATCTATTGAAGTGTTTTCTGAATTCTGACGTAATTTTAAATCTAACGTTTATACTAAATCGCATTTACTGACAGGGATACTACATCAATGTATATTATATGATCTCTCTCAAAAATGACATTCGTGAAAATTCTCATATATGTACATTTCGGAACATGGATTTTTTCTGCCGGATGCGGCGACACACAGCGGTACCCCGAGGAATTTACGACCGGGATTCACAACTCACTCGAGAGAGGGAGCCGTTTTGTAAAGCTGCTGTAACTGAATTTGTAAATGAAATCGATTTTGTGAGAATTGTGTTCAACTGGTAGAATAACTCGCGTCTTATGCAGTCAAATTACGAAATGTGTATGATTCTCTGGAAAATGTCTGGCCAATCAGCGATTAGGACAGTTTTGGATTTTGGAACATGTCAAAGCCTGCATGGTTACTCAGTGTCATGCCTTGTATCCACTATCCAGTAACTTTATACTGATCAGTGATCTTAACATTAACTTTTTGTCAGTGGCGCCCCCTTGTGAGGTAAGTAAATACTATTGCTAGGTGACGCCACTGATATGTGTCAAGTGTCAATAAATCACACTTTTTAATGAGTAGATTCTCCTGGCACCAGATGAAGAACCCGCGATGTTCTTTTGAAGCTTTGGTGCACGCGTCACCATGCAGAATCAAGACATTCAAACACTGCAGCATGTAATACAGCACATCGGGCTTTTCAACTTTCGGCAGCTCATGCAGCAGCTGATGAATATACTGCAGCGGTTGCGGCAGATCCGAGATGACGAACTTAAACTTCCCGACGGACGTCTGCCAGAAGTTGCCTAAATCATCGCCGGGTTCCGGCTCCACCGGCTCGTCATTCTCCCCAATCACCTGTGGCTTGGCAACCTGGGCAGTTGCCGTCGCTGAAAGTATCAAAACGGTGGTAAGCATGACCCTCATCACTTAAGCTAGATTTGACAACATTTGGCAATATTTGACCGTCTAAATTCATCTTTACATGCAGCGAATCTTACCGACGTCCGATTCGGATAGTGTGATGGCTCTGGCCACGGCCGACACGACCTTTTCGGATGGAATGATAGCTGCCAGATCCAGCTGCTCAGACACGGTTTCCACCGTTGCCGTCATTATCTGTAAGGGATTGCAGGAACAAAATGCCAATGTAAATAGAAATGATTGCAAGCAGTGAAAAGCGATAACAACCTTTTTCAAGTTCGTATTTTCCGACTCTAGGAACAGCTAAACATTCACAACGCCAATTAGTTCTAAACAAAATGTTCATGCTTTATATGATCGATTTATGTTTATCAATTATGTTTGCTGTTGCTTGTTTTATGAGTTATATGTTGGAGCTTTGGAGCAAGAGCAGATTGGAAGAATTATTACAGTAGTTTAGTATTTTAGAAGTAAGTTCAATTTTTTTTTGAGGTTATTTGACGAAGATTTTGCGTTCATGCTTCAGATGCCAATTCGCAATAAGTGTATGAAAAGATTAGGTGAGTTCAAAAACAGTTCAATCCAATTCAATACCAATGCATCATTACCACGTTTCACGCACGAGTCGGCCATTTTGAAAATGGCAAGATGTTAAGATTCCTTTGACGTCAATCATCAAGTGTTGTGGTAGTGATGAATTGCATAAAAAAAACGTTCAGCAACAAGAAGAGATTTCCAGATGAAACGAAAGTATTGAAATTAACAGACTTGTTTACGCAGCTTGTTTACTTGCGCTTATAAATGATCGCACAGCACAGCGCGTGCGCATCTCCAATATTTTGCTTTTGCTTGTGGGCGGGGCTAAATGGATAGCGGAAGAGATTGACTAAGTGTGTAACGTACCGAACATACATGCGGCATATGAACCAAAACACCACCAACCGAATGAATTTCAGGAATGGGCATATTCAAAACAACTTCCGATTTGGAATCTTTTTTATCACTCTCTGGGGGACTTTTGCGATTATGACCATCGTCATCTTTCTCTTCGAGTGGTGGCTAAAACATTTAACAACAGAGACAGTGATGCAAACATCGTTTTTCTTTTGTTTTTCTGCGAGAGCAAAAAATGCCACACCTGCGCAGTGTGTCTGAGGTGGAGCTGGGGGAAGGGGTACTCACGTCGGGCGGGTGGGCTGGCTGCACGGGGGAGAGGTATTTGATGAGCTGCAGGGAGAGCTGGTGCCACATGATGCTCGACTCGCAGTAGACGCACTCGGACTTGGCGTTGCACTCGTGGGAGCCGATCCAGGCGGCGGTGACCATCGACTTAAGCAGCCAGCAGACGTCCTTGCAGAGCTGCGAGTTCAGCCCGGTGTGCTTGTCGATGTCCTGCAGCTCCATCTGCTTGAGGAGGACGTCCAGCATGAGAATGCTGCAGAAGAGGTTGCGTTCGGCGTCCGTCTCGAACTCGGTGTGCTGGGACATCTTCCCCTCGTCATCCGATAAGGAGGTGGTGGCCGAATCGCAATCCTCTACAACTAAACCCGAATGGTTAATCTCCTCCGTATCCTCCAGAGCCTTCACGTATAGATCTATAGAGGACTTACATATCGAACTTCTTCTCTCCTGTCGAGCGGCGGATGCTTTATCAGGACTATCTTGCCCTTTCTCAATGAGGGCCTTCATGAACTTAACTGCATCGCCAAAAATGGAAAACAACAATGGCAGGGGGATAACAATCTCCAACATGGTCAAGGTCTGCAACCACTTGAGGGCTTGCTCCTGGACCTTGGCGGAAGGCTTCTCAAAACGCAGACTAACAAAGTTGTACATTTTCTTGGCGTCGAACCCCAAGGGAGACATATCTGTATCGAGGATCTTGCTCAGGATGATTCGCAATTCGGGGAGTTCCTTCTCCGGCACATCGTTGACCACTGCCTCCATCCAATGGGGCATGACATAATCCCAGATATCCTGGTTAATGACCTCATACGGTACCAAACAGAACAAACGATTGAGGCCTTCTTTAAGGTGGGAGGTCCTTGATGCCAGGGTATCCCAGTGTCCACCGACACGGGCGTACTCTGGCGGATGTGGCAAAAGACAACTGATGAACAGCTTGTAATGCGTGGTGCTGATGCCTCTTAACCACGCGCAGACGCTCTCCGTTTTGAGCTTTTCCAAGGTACTCTCCTCCTTGACATCGGTGGAATACGCCGTCATGTGGAACCAATGGAAAAGCATGGATAACAGTCTCCCGAGGATTTCCACCGAGGTGTTTTCGTCTGGAGTACAGCGTCCTACAAGCAACCAGATGCCATAGCGACCAAGGAGTTGTCTCTCTTCAGCGGTAATGTTATCAACTTGCACTATATGAGGTTTGCCATCCATGGGACTGCTGTCCTTGCTCGTCTCCGGCTGCGGCGTCTTGGCCTCCTTGAGCAGGGAGACGATCGCCTCGACCATGTAGGTCTGCATTTCGGTGTCCATCGACCACGTGGTGGGGAGGGCGCGATGCACAACGTGATCACCGCCACGGCGATTATTGTGCCGATTGTTGTGGCACTGCTCGCAGTAGCGAATCGGATGGTTCCCATTGTAACTGGCGCATTCGGTGGAGAAGCAGATCGAAATGGCGGACTTATCGTTGGAGCGACAGTTCTTGTTCTCGCAGACCATGGACTGCGCCTGCATGGGATGCAGAATGTCGCAGAACGTCTGGTTCGGATGCTCGCGATGGATTTCGTTGGCGCATTCAATACAGAGATAGAGTGGAGGTGGGGTGTCGCTGGCGAAGGTGATGGAGATGCAGTGGTCGTAGCAGACCTTCGCCGCCTCGGCGTTCCCCGTATTGGGGCACATGTCCCGTTGACAGACGAATGGTGCAGGGTCTAGAAAGAAACGCGATTACTTTTCATGATCAAAATCCCCAAAGGCGGTGGTGAGGTTACCGGCTAGTTTACAGATGAGGTTCTTGCGATCGAAGAAGTTCGCATTGAACGTGGGCCAATAGTAGAAGAGGAGCTTGGTGGCGGAATAGCGAGCTGTGCTGTTGCCGTAAGCAATCACTGATAGCACATCTTTCAAAATCGTCTGCTTCAGTTTCATGAGACACTCCAGCAGTTGGCAATGGTGCGACGGGTTGCAGGAGTATTGAAAGATCATCATAATCACCGAGCACACCGATTGGCTGATGTCTTCTCGGTCTTTATGACGGGCTAAAATATTTCTCGTCAATACAATAAAGATGATGGAATGTAGCCACTTGATCTTACTGATGGTGAAGGGCAAAATATAAAAGCACAGAGAGTTTACGATATCCTGGTGGAGACTGCTCGGCAAGACGGCGATGGAGGAAGCCATCAGGTAGGGGAGGTTATCAATCAGATCATGTTCCAAGAAGGGAAGCAGGCATCCAAGGCATTGAAGAAATGCTTGACCAAAGGCTACAAAAGGAGAAGTTAAGTCTTAACCCCTTAACCTCTTGACTTTGAAGAATCTTTCAGGGCCCTTAACCTGATTTAAATGTCACCACTTACTATGCAAGCCATACTGAATCAAGGGTGCGACTTCAATCAAAGGTATCAAGGAATTGTACAATCCCTTGTAGTCCAAGCTCGGATAAAGACCAATCCGAGTGGCGTCCATTTCAGGGTTCTTCAGAAGCTCGAGTGGTGAATTGGGTACATCTTTTAGGACCGCTGCAAGTCGGGTTTGATTTAACCTCACATTCACATTCAACCATTCTATTCAACTCCTCCAAACACCTCGACGCCATCGATACTTACTTAACAGTGTTTGTGAAAAGTACTTGATGGTGTTTGCTATGTCCACCCCTGAAGGGGGTGGCATAATCCCTTGCATGAGCTTCACATGATAATCGTTGAGACTGCGTATCTTGACCGTGACTGCAAATGGAGAGCATGAGCATGGATGCGCAACATTGAGGGCTGCTAGCAATAACTAGACACACAGATATTTAACGGTGTGGGGGGCCAGGTGTTTAAATCTGGTGCATTTCCAATGACATTTGTAACTAGTAACGAGGAGTGAGGGGGGGGATTGCATGCCCATCAGTTAACATTACCACAGCACACAGAAACTGTTGATTATAATGATGGTTGCTAATGATTGCCCCACAGGGGTAAGGGCCATTGATCCCCGTTTCCCAGGGAGTCCAAAATCGTTATTTATGGGTGCTTATTCTTGAAAGTACAGCAAGAGTCAGAGGCCAGTTTGGACCTGGTCTATATGTAGTTGCCTACAATACCAACCTTGTAGCTATCGTAGGCAACCACGTATACGTATACAAGGTCCAAACATGACGCATCAAAAATAAGCACCTTCAAGATAGGACTGTAACTAAAATGAGTTTTCAGTGGTGCTACGTAAAGTATGGAATATGGACAAAACCTTATCTAGTATGGTTTCGTTATTTGTACAGGGTGAGTATGTTCGTTTTGATTGTTAAGAAAAAGGAA
Organism: Geostiba sp. GC000077; assembly: GCA_030264215.1. NCBI lineage: Eukaryota > Metazoa > Arthropoda > Insecta > Coleoptera > Staphylinidae > Geostiba > Geostiba sp. GC000077. The sequence continues at coordinate 5,347 of JARJDQ010015095.1, read as the reverse complement.
AAAAAGATTGCTTACATGCAGCGGCACGAGTACCCATGTTGACAATGCAGTCACAATAATCAAACGCAAGGGAAACACTGAGGTCACATTGTTTAAAACGTGCGGGAATCTTCAACATAGGGGCGGCTGCTCGTTGTCCCAGTTTAGACAACGATAGCGGCTGAAATGAGGGAGCTGAAGGATGATGCTAACAGCGCATTGTCGACGACGACGTCGGCGACGGCGGAGGCGGCGACGGCGGCCGCTGAGCACGTGCGTCTGCATCCTAAGGCCGGGGCTGTCGCACCGCGGATCGATAGCATTCCGCTGCGCGGCGTCGAAATGATTGGATGCTGGACGCTGGACGCTGGGGCGCGTTCACCCCACGATTGATGTCGCGCCACGCGCCGCGTAATGATTCAGTAAGGAGATTTGAGTTTTGTCTACTTACACACACAGAGACAAGAGTAACAATTACACACGCAAACACTTACATCGCACACTTAAATGAGAACGCAAATTTAATAGACCTGTTGCGTACATGTGTTGCGGACATGTAACATTTACTCTTTAACGACGAGGCCCCAGTGAACTGATCGAAAAGATGTGCGATGGAAATGACGTTCGGGGCTCTGGTTTGTCTGTTTTGCACGCGAGGGTGCGGTGGAGGTGTACTGGGAGGCTTTGGGAGGAGTGTGGCGTGATGGCCCCAATTTCCCGGATGCACGGCCGAATGGCCCGGTGACCAAGTTAGATTGCACTTGCACTTGTTTTGCGATTCGATGTCGACCTGTCGAGCTTGGCACTGCCAATTCCTCTCCCGCTCTCCCGACCCTTCCCATTGCGCGCGCATCTTCTCCCTGTTCCCAATGCTCCTTGTTTTTGGCTCCAGTTACTCTGCCAGATCAATACACCACGCAGCAACATGGACGCAGGTAAACTAACATTTCCTGCTGACCTGCTGTTCGTTCTGAGCAAATTAAACCATTTTTTTTGTAGGTCTAGGTCTGGGAACAGCTGGACGTGACCCCAATAGCGAATCAGTGGATGAACTCCGCCAAAGGCTGAACAACATGAAGCGCATGATGGCCGAACGACAGTCGGCCGGGATGTCGCTGGATGAGGGACAGAGTCGCGGCCGGCCGGGGAGCATCATCGACGGCAGCTTCCTGAGCGTCGTCTTTGGTGTGGCGCTGCTCGTCATCATCACCGTGAGCATCTACGCCTTCTACAATTTGTACCACGCCATCTTGAAGAAGTTCCCCTCGCATCACACCGAACTGTAAAGGAGAAGGAACGAAACGAAAACGACACACCTGCTCAAACCCGTACCTCTAGATTCGTTTCACGTTTATACCATTTACCTGTGGTAGTTCTTTTTGATATAATATAAAGATTATTACTTTCAAACGGTGGCAATTTTCAATGCATTGGATTTATTTACAAACATAACCTTAAAAAATAGCTGTGCGACCTGGATTTAGATTTATTGAACCTGACCTAACATATTTTAACTGGATGTTTCTTTAAAAGTAACAAATACAACAAATAACACAAGTATGGCCATCTAGCGGTGATCCTGTGAGGTTTTACAGTGTGTCGAAATTGCCGCTAGATGGCGTTAGTTTAATCGAGGCTCTGCTTCTGCTTAGATAACAATAGAAAGCATCAAGAAAACATTTGCAACGATAAAACCCCAAAGCAAGGGCGTCGTTCCAAACTGAGTGGCAGTTGCACCCACTTCAGTCGCATTACAGCACTGCGTCGCTAGCTCCAACACCTTCGGATAGTACTCGTTCCAAAACTCGAAGGACTTGTAATTCGTCCGACGGTCATCGCTCATGTTGAACGTGTTATCGATAATGAGTATGCCAGGACTCTCCTTGGTATACGCGTCCCACGTAATCGGAAAGTGAATGTTGCTGGTCGGATCGGAATTCTTCGCAAAGTTCGCCCAAAACGACATAATAATATCAGCCGTACGCTTGTCCCTTCCATCCCACTCATGCTCCGGCAGCTGCACCCAATACGGCAGGCCCCACACGTAGATCAGGTCAAACAGATGCGGCACCGTGATCCATTCGGGGACATTCGCAGTGGCCGCTATCGTCGAGGGCTTCAGATCGAAGCGATATACATACGTGGGTTTGTAGCGACTCATGAAGTTCGCATGCAAGATGGTGGACGCCCCATAATAGCGCTCCGTGTAAAAATCGGCGACAACCCGTCGCACTCTGTCCGAATCCTGGAACGGTATCGACGGATTGAAGAAGAACATCGCCGAGTCCATGATGTGCTCGTGGTTGTACACGCATTGCACTCGTTCGGATTCGTTGATCATCGGCAGGTCGCGATTGACCAGATCATAGAGAAACGTCTGGATGTGGTCCGAAGTGAGGTTATCGTTATTGTTGAGGTTATCCAGGGAGAGGACATCCTCCATGTTGGTGTAGCCAGTGAGCACTGGCACGCGGGCGTACTCCCCGCGTTCGTAGAAGTTCCGCGGCGGTTCCGGCAGGAAGGGCGCGGAGCTGTTGCTCAGCCCCTTGTCAATCAACGGGCGCCAATTCACATGCGACGTGGCGCCCACTAAACTCTCCGCATCCACATTCCGCAGGCATTGCATCAGTTCGGACGTAGTCGTATGAAAACATCCGTAAAACTCAGCTAGATACTCCAACAGCGCCTTGTCCTCCGCGGGATATTTAACCGCCGAGGGTGTGAGGAAGTTGCCGCTCATCATGATCGCCTTGTGGAAGAGATTCTTCGACTCGGGATTGATCATGTGCAGGCCGATGCTCATTGCGCCGGCGCCGTATCCCATTAGGCAGATGTTCTTCGGATTGCCATCGAAGATCTTGATGTTCGTCTTCACCCATCGCATGGCGGCCTGCTGATCGAGCAGGCCGTAATTGCCCGGCGCCTCGCCGTCGAGCGACGTAAAGAAGCCCATTATGTTCATTCGCCACGCGAAGGTCACCACAATGACTTTCTGCTGGTAGACCAGCCGATATGCATCCCAGAGCGACGGGTTGCCGGTAGTGAAGTTCCCCGGATGGAACCAGACGAGCGTGGCGTAGCCATCTGGCGGTGGGGTTCCTAAACAAAGAGAAACTCGTCATCACTCGTCATTGTTCGCCTCGTTCGACCCTTTTATAGTCGTTAACCTCTTTTTTTGTGCCGTGTGCCTTGCGTAATCAAGCAAACTCCAAGAGTTTCCCGACAAAAAGTGTCATTACATGTGAACAATAACCAAGTAAATCAGTGTATATGGCCAGTGAATGACCGCCATTTTGGTGAGCATTAAAATGACATTATACTCCACAAATAATACTAATAATTCATCATCATTGGTGGGCTGGCCAAGAAAAAAAACACACCGCATCAATTTTATTGCACTTTTTGAGTCATCTAACAACCTGTATTCGCTGGGGTGATTTATGAGGACATTCGGTACTGAGACTTGGCTGAAACTTGGCGCGGTAAGTTATTCACTTCGTATACGTCGGAATGTAGATTTCGTACGCGATTAGAATATCTGCATTCCGAGTGACGCGTGGCAACGTGGCATACCAACCCAAATGAATGAGTCAAGCAACTCTGCAACATTACCATTTTGCGTGTTGGCTGCAAACGCATGTATTTGTCTCTGAACTGTGAAAAACTACTTATATCGATTTTGCGCACGAGTCAAAAAATAGAAATTAATATGATTGGTTGTTTTGTACTTGTCGCTGTAGACTGAATGTTATTAATATGTGCGAAATGAGAATTGATAAGAATCAACCTTGAGTCCTTGAATATTTTGCGTCGATATAGTCGTTTAGTTCTGGTATAGTATTACAGCGTCGGTATTTGGATAGCCTTGGTTCGCCTTCGCCCTCTTGATGCCCTTCAACTGTTTTTTTCTTATACAGCCCCCCATATTGAGTGTTACAGTTACATTACCATACACTTATACTTGTAAACGGATTTAAAAATGCATAATTTATCATCTGACATATTTTAAGTAAGTGAAATTTGTATTAAATTCTTATACCTATATTACACGTGTCTTGATCCTCGTTTCTAAGTTCTTTGTTTTAGATGGTTTGCTTTGGTTTGGCGTGCGTTGCGTGACACCGCAAGCACATTAAAAACAAAAGATTGCAGTGACTTTCCACCCTCCTGGCCCCGATTTTCGTCCGCCCACGCTTTGCGCACACATTCGTCGACAAAGGAAGGCAAGAAAAAAACGCTTACACGCGTTGCACCGCAGTGGCGACTCGCTTCGATCGACCAAGATTGGGTGCTTTATGACCGACTGCCCCCTACGGCAATTGCATGCACGGAGTTAACAGCTAATCACGGCAATAACATTTAATAGGCGGGTTAGGTCTCAAGTGAGGTTAGGCTAGGTTACGTTGCGTTCAAGTTTTCCAGTTCGGCAGCAATCTACATCTAAAGCGGTGCGTTGTCAATGAGGCGCTATCGCAACATCTTGGTTATATAGTGCGCAAAGCGCAAACTATAATTAACCTCGTTTTAAGCAACGTCCAGCCCAAGAATGTCAACTTTTGGATATTTATTGCTTTTAAATGCTTCGCTATAGCATGAAAGTTGAATATTCAACTTTGAAGGGGGTTAATGAGAATTGATAATAAAATTCGAGCAGACTTCCAAGAAATATTAAGGATTCAATGAGTTTCAATGCGGTTAATGACTTTTTATATTTTTATAACTGGCGCCCAAGCACAGGTCCATGTTTTAACACACTTTTAGTGCATTTTTAAGTCTTGTAATAGGGTATATCTTAACATACATCCCTTTGTCTACAATAGTACAGGAGATATAAGCAAATAAGTAAAATATAAGCAAAAAGGTTTTTAGGTGCGTTGATGGTATCTTTTTAACATACTAAAAGTCTAGAACTACTACTCCCGGCGCCTCCACAAACTCTACTGACTTAAATTGATAAAAACCTAATAAATTTGATAGTGTAGTATTTTTAGGATTTTTTGGGGAAGAAGGCACATCTTTATAAAAATATATTCTTCGAGTTATTAATTATTTATGTTTTTGAGAATCTGGACTCATTTCTATAGCACGATATATAACACAGTGCATTTGAGATGCTCATTGGAAAGAGAAACAAAAATGTATTTTGAAAAAATAATTGGCTTTCATCGTGGTAAGTTGGCAAATTTCATGCTCTTTCCAGCGATGCTATTGCAAGTACAAAATGTTAACAAATTTATTAAGTAATCAAGAAATATATCGAAAAAAACATGTCCGTAAAATGAAAATATTGGTGGAGGCACAGGGAGACAAAACTTTGTTCAAGAAATATACTAGTGATGTGGATTTCAGATATGAATCAGATATGATA
>JARJDQ010015083.1:0-18903 GCA_030264215.1 Geostiba sp. GC000077 | reverse complement strand
CTTGAATATCTCGAAGAAATGGAGGAAAAGATTTTTATTAACATTTTTCCCCAACCCCTTTAATCATCCTCAATGATGTCTCCAGAGGAAATGCGCCATTTTTGTTACACCCTGTATATATAGATGGTGTATATATTATACCTATTATACGTATATACCAATATACGACAAGAGTATAACAAGACAAGTTGGTAGCTTGGAAGTTGGAAGGTATTGTTCATTAACTGAACAGATAGAAAGTACAATTCAACAATTTGATGTGATGGGAAATACACTATAAGAATTGACAAAGTGATTTTATTGATGGTTTCAAGGAATGGAGTTGCAATAAAAATGAGTTTGCAGAAATCATCGTGATCGTTTGCTCTCACGATCTCTTGAGTGACTATTGTATAACATTGCAACTATTATGAAACGTTTCTTCTTGTAAAAAAACAAAATGGCGGCATTTTTATTCTTCGACCCCTGGGTGTATTCCTGTATTCTATTTCTATTATATTTTATTATAGTGTATATTTTGTGGTATTGTGGTACTTCTGCAAAACAATTATAATTAATAACAGGCGCAAGGGAGAAGAGAAGCATGTATAATAATTAATCATCGACATGATAGTATGTCCAGCTGTGCCCAGCGACCGAGGGAATGGTCGTTTCTTTTTGCAGGCCATGTCGTTGATTTGTTGGATGGATGCATCACAGGATGCGGTTGGATATTTCTATAGTTTAGTCCACTTCCACTCCGAGGGTGGCCGTCGCGTATATTTCTGCGATAACTTCATGGTTCATGGTCTCTTGGTTTCATAGGTGGACAACATGGCCGCGCATGGCCGCCAACTACAAGACGCGTGTGTGCGTGTGGTGGTGTGGTTTTATTATATAGGTTGATCCGCCATGCGCATCATGCGATATCTTACATTTAACCTTTTATTACATTTTATTACGCCGCGCATCGCCGCAGCTAGAACAAGTGATTGTCCAATGTGCAATGTCCAAACGTATAATAGTTTAGTATATATAGTTAGTTGTATAGTTTTTAATGTAATAAAAGGGCGCCGGGTGGGATGTGGGATTAATTGCGGGCGTAATGGTCGAGTGCACGATTCGCTGGAAAAACAACTTGGAGGGCTGTGATGCCTATGATGCCTGTGATTAATTGCACATGATGAGTATTCTGTTAGCATCAATGTTACGCAATGCAATAATTATCGCAATGATATAGAATATAGATAGATAATATGTGAATAGTGGATTTGAAGATGTCCTTGCTATGCTGATCAAAACAAACTATATTGAAAACAGAAAAATTAAATTTAAAATAAACAGGGTGTTCTATACTGCGATATTTTATTGAAACGCCTGATTTTATAGTTTCTTTCGTCAATTTTAACAAATTTTTTAATTTGATAATATTTTAAATTCAATGAATTGTTGTACTGTTATTACTTTGCATTGGACCGCAATCTGCTTTAAAAGTTTAACATTTGAAATTGAATTTCAAGCATCCGTCGCCGCTTATGGAACTTTGTGTGAAAAAGATGTTAAAATTCCCCCAAGTTGCGCCATCTACCGGAGCCTAGTGGAACTAACGTGGTAGTTCCCTGTATGTAGTTCCACTAGCCACCGATAAATGGCGCCACTAGACGGACGATAGAGCCCATCAATATCAATAGTAATATCAATATCAATTTAAAGTTCGTCTATATTTTATGTGCTCCGCGATCGCTCCCGGCCCAGCCCCGACTGCGTCTCAGCCACCGGATTTCGTACTTATATTTCCGATTTGTGACCCAGCTCTTGAAGAAATTAAACTAATGCCATCTTTGGGATAATAATCGAACTAACATTTTCCATTTTTAACGGACAACAAAAATAATATTGAAATCATTTCTCAACATTAAGTTCCATGAGCGGCGACCGACGCCTGAGCCTGATATTCAATTTCAAATACTAAAATTTTAACGCAGATTGCGGATCAATACAAAGTAATAACAGTACAACCATTTATTGAATTTAATTTATTACCAGCTTAAGGAATATGTTAAAATTGACGATGGAAAATGTAAAATCACTCGTTTCAAGAATATATCGAAATAAATCGCCAAAAGTTTAAATTTGATTTAGCCATTTCCCGTGCCCTGGGGTGGTACGGACAGGATCCATTTTAAAGTTGGTCTTTTCTGAATCAGCAAAGATACTTAAACAAGAGCTTCCATTCGGAAAATATTAAGCAAAATATGGAAATAAATCTGAAAATTTTCAAATTTGATTTTAAGGTACTTCCGGGGCCCAGAGGGAGTTTGGACGTGGTGCATATTAAAGAGCGTCTGCTTGCCGATCAGAATCCGCAAAGATACTTAAAGAAGGAGCTCGCTTTCGGCAAATATAAAGCAAAATATGGAAATAAGTCAGAAAATTCTCAAATTTGATTTTAATGCACTTCCAGGGTCCAGAGGGGGTTAAGAGGGGGTCATCTTAAAGAGCGTTTCCCGGGCTATCAGAATCCGAAAAGACATTGAAAAAAGGAGCACCCCTTCGGAAAATATTAAGGATTTTCTGACGATATTACCCAAATTTTTAAATTGGATTTTTTGCACTTCCGGGGCGCTGAACTGCTCGGGACGGTCTTCTTGCCAATCAGATATGAAAGGGTTTCCGTCGAATGTCATCAAAATATCGAAATTAACGTGCCACCAATGTGCAGCAGAAAAAAACAGTATGGTACAAAAAATAATAAAATTGTCAATCTCCTTGGGAATAATTTAATATCTTATTTCAATAAATACATTGAGTAACAATATTAGTGCTCAATAATAAACTCGCGTAGATAGATCCATCGTTCGTAATAATCATCATTCATATATATCATGTTGTAACAAGTTACTCGGGGCTCTTTGTAGATTTATTTGATTCAAATTCTGACTTGGTAAAGATCACGTTCAATGTGATACTGATCGCGGTGGAGCAAAATTAAATTCATTAGGTTTACATGAGAAAAATTAATAACTTAAAAGTTTCCACATATCAATTGCAATTGTTCTAAAATGTTTTGAAATCGGAGCATGCTTGGAGCTCCAGAAAGTCGCCGCAACTTCGCTTACAAAGGCATCTCGAAGTTGACGTCAAGGTGCGCGTCGCGCGCCATGCTCACGATGTTGGAGAGTTTGACGGCGAGGCGGGCAGCCTCGTCGAGATTGTCGACGGGCAGGATCTTCATGCCAGAGCTGGCGATCAGCACCTTGGCGTCGTCGACATTGGTGCCCTGCAGGCGGCACACGATCGGCATCTTGAGGTCGAGATCCTTGGCCGCGGCGATGATACCTTCAGCGATGACATCACACCTGGAGGAAATTATTGAGTGAAGTAAGAATTAGGAAATCATCGAAATGGTGGTGAGAATGTTTTACCTCATGATGCCACCGAAAATGTTAACCAGAATCGCAAGCACCTTGGGGTCAGAGGTGATAATTTTGAAGGCCTCCTTGACGGCCTGCGCGGTGGCGCCACCGCCAACGTCGAGGAAGTTCGCCGGCGATCCACCGTGCAGTGAGATGATGTCCATGGTGGCCATGGCGAGACCGGCGCCGTTGACCATACACCCGATGTTGCCGTCCAGTGCGATGTAATTCAGGTCGAACTTCGAGGCGGCGATTTCCTTCTCGTCCTCCTGCGTGTAATCGCGCAGGGCGAAGATTTCCTTTTGGCGGAAAGCGGCATTGTCGTCGAAGCGGAACTTGGCATCAAGCGAGTAATCTATAAATAACACACATTACAATGAAAAAATTTTAAAATACCTTGTAATACAATTACAAGAGACAACTTACAGTTGTCATTTTGCTCCTCAGCGTAAGGATTGATTTCGATCAGCAGCGCATCCTTCTGGATGAAGAGGTCGTACATCTTCAGGAGCATGTCGCCGGTTTGCTCCTTAACCCTGCCGAGGCCAACCTTCTCGGCGACGCTCTCCGCCACTTCTTTGGTTAAACCAGTTGTAATGTCGATCGGTTCGTACATAATCGCCTTCGGGTTATCAGCGGCCACCTCTTCAATGTTCACACCGCCCTGGGAGGAAGCAATGATGACTGGACCCTAAAATGTATTAGACCATTATTAAATTAATGCCGCACAGGAATGCAGCATCAAACTTACGTTAAACGCACGTTCCATCATGACTGCAAAGTAAAACTCTTTCCTGGGAAACTTGCGTTCGGCAACCATCACAGCATTGCAGATGCGGCCCTTCTCACCTGTCTGCTTGGTAACTAACAATTCACCTAACATTTGTTTTGATATATCTTGGGCTTCCTGAGGGCTAAAAAGATATATCTGTTTTATGTTTCATTCCAACTTCTAACATTAAGTGTATTGATGTGTTTTACCTGTAAACTGGTTTCACACCTCCTTTTAAGCCACTCTTGAAAGAGCCCTTTCCTCTGCCACCAGCTAACACCTGTGCCTTCAGGATCAAGTCATTGGTCTTAAGGGATTCAGCAATTTTCTTAGCTTCATCTGCAGATTTGGCAACCCCAAAGTTAGGCACCTGAATCCCTGCCTCCTTGAGCAGGGTATAACTGATGTGCTCATGTACATTGAGGTTGCGTTGCTGCTGCTGTTGGGGGCTCCATTTGTTGTTGGCAATGCCAAGTGTCTACAAAATAATAAAATTACATAAGTTGCAAGGTTATGAACACTGAACACATTATTTAGCCAGGCAGGAGAACTCAGGAGAAGTACAGAGATGAATTTGTGGCAAAAATCACGTCATCGAGTACACATTACGTAATATTTACGAAATAGGTGCAAAATGGCATGTAAATATGTATAGTAGAAGTTAAATAATGACTACACCGGAGACAAAAGGCATACTTCTGCACCTCCTAGAAAAATCGATTTTTCACCGAATATTACTCATCACTTCTGGATGGCTTACCTTGGTGGCGTTCTTGCTGACCAGGCTCTCCGCCAGGCTCAATCCTCTCAACAGAGTCGCCATTGTTACACTTTCTATCTACGTATGGGTGCTCGTGAAACGCGGCCCGGACGACTGACGGATTGTAGTACTTGTAGTGCGAACCTGGTGCTCGGCGGCGCGGTACGACGGAATATGCGCTTTACGGACTTGCGGACAAACGTTACAACGTTAGCACACGCGCAGCAAAGCTTCTGAAAGTTGCGATCTTCGAAAATTCGAATTTCAACTAGCGATAAATTATAAGCGTTATAAGTTAGTTGTTACACAGCGCAATAACGCAAGTTCACAACAAAAATGTCCAAACTTCAAAGTTCATCTACGCACGATAAATCACAATCCAAATCCACCCAATCAATTAATTAAATCATGTCACATTGGAGATTGGACGCAATATGTTGTAGTAAATGTTGTAATTCAGTAATTGGTAGTGAGGACATAAAGCATGATCGAGTCCGATGATGACGATGACCAATATGACTAAGCATGGCAAGCATGCGCAGTACGCACTTGCTATGTTACATGTTAGTTTATCATGCGCGCAATCATTGTACAAATCGCAAATAAAACTAACAGCAACTGCTGATTGCATTTAAGCATACAAAACTAATCCACTAATCGTCTAATTGTTTTGCATTGAACAGCAAACCTGTGTTCTTACATCTTACAACAATAAGTGATAAAAATTACAAATTCTACAAATTCAACAGCGATTAAATTAATGATTATGAATTGTTATGCTGCATATTTAGCGTTTTTTGGATTCCTCCTTAAAACCAATGATACACCACAGCAGATTAGGCTACGACTAGACGTACAACAACATACAACACAAGAAGAAACGTACCGATGTTCGGAGGAGATGTTGGGGCATGAACTGTAATTTCTTAGTGCACATGAAATTTTTTTTATTAATTTCTAAATGTTTTCTAGACTTCTGTTCGATGATCGTTTGTCAAATCAAAATAATGTTAGTGCCATTTTTGACGGTTGCGTTGCGCTCGTTGCGTATTCGTTTAATGTCTTGAAATTTCTTGTGAAACTATATGCATTTTATCCATAAGGCTTCTCAGCGGCTAAGTGGTAACGCCGCGCAATGGGGACGCAAACTCCTGGGGCAGGCGCGCGTCTACGCGCCGGTGCTCACGACGATTAATCAGTTCACCTCGCAAAAAACGCACAAACTATACAAGCTGAAGCCCCTAATCCTTCCCAGCATACTTTCCTTGGGCGGGCGAAACAACCTGACCAGCAATCCGGATGTCGATGCTGAAATCGAGGACAACATCACGCATTTGATCATCCTGGCAAAGCTGGCCCTCGAGAAGGGTGACAAGGAGCGTGCGGAAGCCATTCTTGATATGGGTTTGAAGCTCTGTGAGGAGCGAGACATTACATTTGGGCTGCCGTTTATGTACGACATATTGGCGACGATTGCGTTGTCCAATGGCGAGATCGACAAAGCTGAGAATCTACTCGTGACCATCATCGAGAAGATGTCCAAGTCGGGTGCAACCGAGAACGATCACCACATCGTCGACTTCAAGCTGCGTTTGGCAAGGATATACAGTGCATTTCGCGAGTACGATCTCGCTGAAATCGGCTTCAAGACATGTTTGGAGTGTCAGAAGGCGAAGATCGTCGATGGAGACATCAGCACCAAGACGGGCATGCTGTATGTGAACATTCTCTTCTGGTACGGTATACACAAGATCAGAAACAATTACTACGTCGGCGCTAAGAAGCTATTGGACACGGCTTACGATTATTCGGGTAAGATTAAAGGTCTATCGCCCTATCAGGAGATGGTAATATTGTACACGCTTGCGGATTTGAATATGGAGCTGGGCGAGATGGACCTGGCGCTGGTGAACATGCAAAACGCAGTGATGCTCGGCAAAGGCATCGGCAGCACGGACCTGCCGCGTTGCTACGTCAAACTAGCGAAAATTTATCACCGAATGAACGTGGACGATCAAGCCCGCTTCGCAGCCGAGGAGGGCGTCAAATTGGCAAAGATTTTCAACCATTTCGACGTCCTCCAAGATGGCCGCGAACTACTTGGGGAGCTGGATCGCGGCAATAACCCGCTAAACTCACCAGAATCTGAAACACCGCATGCCACTGATGATCCCATGAATCAGATGTCTTGACAATTCTCTCAAGGCTTATAAATTGTGTTTGTTTCTTAAATCATTTTACGCAGTAAATAAAATAAAGAGGCAGATTCAACACAGACAACTTAATTATTAAAATTAAAACATTCTAATGCAGGCAGATCCAAATTCAACGGTGCATTTGGCATATTCTGCAACTCGCCTTCCGGTTCGGTGAGATTCTTAAATCTTTCGTTGACAAACTGGTCAACATTCATAATCTCATCCGATCCAGTGCTGGTGTCCAAGATATTGTTAACAGGGGCATCAGGAAGAAACTCTTCCAAATGCAGCTTGTTCAAATCAAATTCGTCACTCTTTCTTGTTTTCTTCTCCTTGTCCAAGAGTGTGCTCATATGTTCATCGCTCGCGCCAAAATTCAAAATGTTAGGAATCGTATTCCTAAAGATATCAACTTCCTTGCCATTGCGGACTAGATTGCGTCCAACTTCTAATGACTTCGCTTCCTCTTCTTTTTCAAGGAACAAATTGTCAGTGAAAATGTGTTCTTTTGCATCTTTAGCAATAAATTCTTCGTTGAATATATGCATAAAATCGTTTTTATTCAATTCCGTCTCGAGTTTACTTGCGTTGGCTTTCAAAGGTGTTGAGGTGTTTTCGAAGACGAATAATTCTTCTTTCGTTGCCTTCGGCATGTCAATCACATCGGTGATATCTGAGCCAAAGTGTAAATCAATGACTGGATCATTTTTCGCTTGCGACACCGATATTTGTTCTACAGAATTGGGAATAACCTCAGGGAATATAAATTTATCGTTATCTGCATGTAAGGGTTTGGAATTTTCAAAATTGGGCGTTAAATGTTGATGGGTTTTCTTATTGCTGTTATTGCTGATATTGCTGTTATTTCTGTTATTAGTATCTAAAAATGCATCGTCCAACAAAAACGAGAAGATGTTAACATCTTTGCAAATGCCGCTTTCGACAAATCTGTAGTTCCCCTCTTGAATATCCAATATTCCCGCCAAAAACTCATCGACAACATATTCGCTATTTTCAGCCTTGGCTGGTTTTAAGAAGTTTTTCGCCATGACACGCGCGTTTTTAATCAGATTCATTAGTTCCTTGCAGAATTTCTCACCACGTTTGCCCTTGTTCGCCCTGAGCGCCATCTCGATTAGATAATACCACGCATTGCAATCTTGCATTAACATATGGCTAGCTTCTCTGTGATCTGGATTCTTTTGAAAATGACGAGCCATCTGATTCCGCCCCATATAAGTTTTTTTGCATGACGGACATTTGTAATGTGCCGGAATGTTTTTCTTCTTTGGTTCAGACTGCAGACAAAGGAGGTGTGGCTGCTCAGTGTTTGTGTTTGCAGTTCTTATTGGTTCAAACTCAACAGTATCTACTTCTTTGAAGTGCTCCAAGTTTGGCTTGATCTTGGTGACGATTTTTTCATAATCCTGTTGGACATCAAAATTTAGTTTTATTACAATTTTTAGAACATAATAAGCAGTTCTTCCCTTTTCCATGTGTGTTGGTGGCTTAGTAATTCTACCATATCGAGTTCTAGAAGTTTTAACTACCTTTGTTGGTTTTGTTTCAACTACATCCAGCTTTACAGGTACCTCACCAGGCCTTTTTCTTGGCCTGCCTCTTGGAACACTTGGTTCAACCTTAGCAATACTGGCAGCTTCTGGTGCTTTAGGCTATGCAATTATTTGTTTCATTTTAATTCAGTGCAAATAAACTTGCAATATAACTTACACATAAATTCAAATCGGCTGGTTGCACTATTTTATAGTTGAGCATTGAGGTAGGCTTCTTTGGTGGTTGTTCCTTGCATTCTGTTCCAACTGCTCCTACAGTCCCAACATTTTGTATGCCAAGTGCAATCACCTGATCCATTGACAAATTTACAAATTGGGAACTTCCATCAATCTGAAATTTTGAGGTAAAGTAGCAAAAAAGTAGACAAATCGCACAACAAATCGTTAATTTGAGTTCTGAGCTCTTTCATGATAAAATAATAAATAAATGTATCTTGATTAAATGTAATTACCATTTCAATTCTTATTATATAGGAATCTTCTCCATTTAATTGATTTCCACTAGGCACAAGATCTGATGAGTTTACAAAGGCCTGCATTTCGATGCTTGTTAAACCGTAATTGATATTTATTTCTGATAATTTCAATTTTAAACAAAATCGCTATGAAAACCGAGCAAATGAAGTGTTTAAGGCCAAACATAACCTCATTAAATTTGAAAGAAATCATATGTATCTGGGGAATTATATTCTTTCCTCCTTTCTTTTGGCAGCACTGAGAATCATTTTGGACAACAGATCAATCGAATCACGTGACATTGAGGATAGAGTCGTGGGAGAAAAACAAACTTTGACTTGCCATTTAGAACGATCAACGATCACCCTAATTTTACATCACACTTTGTTCGCTTTCCACATTTTCTTCCGTCCCATTAAAATGACCCAAAAATCTGCAAATCGCTCAAATAGCAAAACTCCCACTGCTCTAACTCTAACCTACAATGACGTCACATTAGAATTTAGATTGTTGTATGCTATTTCCCATTACATAACGATTGTTATTATGAACCACTCGGTATGTACTCGGTATGTAATAAGAAACTTTTGATTAGAGCACAGATTTTAGACTTTAGTGCTTCAAATGCGTGCCGGAATATAACACGGTAAACGAAAATACGGCCTCGGAATAATTCTCAAGGATAATGGAAACTTTTTCACTAGGAAAATTCTATTCTACTTTGTATTTTTAAGGTATGCACTGTATAAATGTACAAAATTACTCATCAATCAAAAACATTTCCACAGACTTATGATATTTATCAGGCAGCTCTTTTTTAAGTTCTTGGCGATCCAGCCATTTATAATTCACTTCTTCATTAATTTCCCCACCATTGTGCCTTGCAAAGTATATGAACACTTTAGCGCCAACTGACGAATTCTTTGCTAGTTTTGGATATTTGTACTTGTAAAAGCCTATAGGAGCATTTCCATAAATTTGTGTTGTTAAATTGGAACCGACCTGCTCTTTAATCACTCTTTCAGCAGTCTACAAAACACTCAATTATAACTAAACAGAATTTATATCTAAATATATTGATTATTTTACCTGTCTTAGAGTTTCACCATCATTTCTAATTCCTTGTGGCAGAAGATAAAAGGACTTATCACCAACTTTTGTTTGTGTGAGCAGTACTAAACTCTTTGTAAGCTTTCTGTCTGTAGATTTCAGGTTATTCTTCTTATCAGCTTCAGTAAGTTGAGAAGCAAATTGAAATTTGTTTAGCTCATCAGTGCTCATGTCTACAAAATCCTGTGCAGTTTGTTTCAGACCCATGTCAACCTCAAGAGCTCCTTTCTTTAGAAGCTCCATTTGCTTGCTATAAAATCAAGTCATGTAAACAAGTTCTAACAAAGTGTGGTGAGTCTTTGTGGTGAGTCTTACATATCTCGCTCATGTCTGATTTCATGAGCACACTTCCAGCTGTTTTCCAATTCTACCTGCTTCAGTTGCTCATTAAACTCTTTTTGCGCGTCAGTGAATTCAGGAACAATCTGTGGTTTTCTCTCTATGCATACTGCAGTAAGAAGATCCCATTTTTCTTTTGTTGTTGTTGTAGTTGAACAAACTGAAAAGTTGAAAGCATTGGAAGGATATTATTTTCATGTTGTGATGTGCCAAAAATGCTATGGACTTACAGCGGGTCAATATGGTGTTGTTTTGTGCACTCAGTAGTTTCGACCGCAGCATATTTTCAATTTGATTTTGTATCACTTATCAAACATCAAATTTGAACAAATCTGTGAAGAGTCGGTGACGTCGGAGAAGAGGAAGAGAAATATTTTGAGGTTATGGTATTATCACCCTTTACGATCAATCCAAAATTCAAAATCCACCAATCCAAAAACAAATTGAATCTCAGCATCAGTGGGATTTTTGAGATTGACGTGATTGATAAAAGCATTAAGAATGTCTTTCAAACAAATAAAAGACATTACTTTGATTGCACCTTATTATTTTGCATAGTATACAGTACGGTAAAATTAGGTTTTTCCCAGGAAAGTTTTGGGGTAGTTATTTAATTGTTTCAATTCTTCATGTTTTTTGAGGTGATCATGCTGAATCCGATTGTGAGGTTTGCTAACAAAATTTCGTTACGCAACATTGAAAAAATACAAATTAAATCTTTTTTTTCTCTTTCTGTTTTTCATAGTTGCGAAGTTGCGATATCTTTTTATCGTATTGATGTTAACATGTTTCCCACTTTAAATATCAGCAATATTGGATATGAGTAAATTCTCTGTTTAATTGTGCATCTAATGCCGAACGGAGCAAGACCGATAGTGAAATTCAGAAAAAGTTATGATTAGAAATGTGTGTTACACCAATTTTCAATTATCACTTGTTCCAGAACAGTAGATCGCCGGAGAAAAAAACTAAATAGCGCAATTTGTTGGAAATTTTATGTTCTTACTTCTGAGAGATTGAACTGAGATAATTTTAGATTTATAAACAAAAAACAGAAAAAAACGTTGCCTTTCTTTGCATTTTTGATTTTTTTTCAATGTTGTGTCACGAAATTTTGTTAGCAAACCTCGGATTCGGATTCAGCACCCCAATAAACATAGGGAATTGCAGAAATAAAAACTACCCCATAATTTTCCACCAAGACGCTATTTTGAGCGTAATTTGACTGTATTATGAAGCCGAATGATTGTTGCGTTGCCCAACAACAGGTCAATATACCAAGTACGTTTTCCTGCTAAAAATATCAACATTATTAAGAATCAGAAGGAACAAAGTGGACCGTTAATTTAGGATGGAATGGTGGTCTACCAATAAAAAGACTCCAATCAATATTTTGTTAACACTTGTTATTCAGTCGAAACAAAATAACATCGGTTACATATATAGGATCATCTCGTTTCACTATGTACACGTCTAGCAACATTGTTAACCATATCGTTTGTAATGATATTCCTCATATTCCGAATGAGTTCGAAGCTCTCACCATGCTTCAATCACTCTCCATAAATCATTACAACTAGCTACAAAAAAAACATAAAAACAGATAAGAACGACATAGAAGCCTTACAAATTACAATACAAATATTCTCAGCGTAATCGTATCTCTCTTGTTTCTTCTCCTCTGTTCACAATTTTTCGCAAGTTTGTGTCAACATAAAGCACACAAATCAAATGGCAGTAGTGGCATTCTTGGCTCAAAACGTCCAGAAACATTGTTTAATTGTTTACCTACATAAAATGGAATACATATATTGGATAATTATACAAATATTTACAATATTTACAAATAAAATATATTAAAAATGCGTAGTTGGCAACCCAAAATGAATAAAGTTTGGGGTGATGACGTGCGACATAGTTTCTTAAATTGCAAAAGTACATAAGAGATCCGGGTCATCATTCGTATTGTATTCCTATCATTAATGGGTTGCTAAACTGTCTAGTACTCCAGTACCGCTAAATCAGTCAACTAGACAGATATTTTTTTTTGCGAAATTTGCAATATTTTACGAATGATGCAGTGGTTTCACTCTTACTTTTTCCAAGCATGTGAAAATTTTATAAAATTACCCTGAAGTCGATTGCGTGTGTGTCAATTGATGCATGTGGTTGGTGGTAATTCACACAGTACCTACACAATTATTGTATCGCGTCAACATTGTATACGTATAAAACTAGCCATTTCTGTACAATAAGTTTTGTTCCGCCCGCATTGTTGCATCATAAATGTCCGTTGTCTTTGGATACAAAATTGATTGAATCTTTCCGCCTTTCGTTAAATAGCAATTCTACTGCCAACAAATATCAAACTTTCAGTCTGACATCGTCGCATAAATAGAATTTGCGTTAAGTGTTTGTTGTACGTCCTCTGTACATAAGCGTTATCTGCTTATGGATGTAATTGCGTTTAAAAGTCCATAGTTAAAATTATCACAGCAGTTCGGTGACGGCCCCGCCGAACCATACCATCACAATCGGCAGGATGTAGTGCGCGAGCGCTTTGCCGAGATCCGTCGCGGAGGACGCCTGCACCACGGTGGGCACCTCATCGTCGCGCGTCTCGCCGCCGTACTCCACCTCAACTTCGTTGCTCTCCGTCGTCGTCGTCGTGCTCGATGACGTGCTACTGACGGTGGTGGTGCTCGTCGCCGGCGGTAACTTGTGCACCTCCTCGTCGTCCTCTTCGTCCACGTGCGTGTCGTCCTCATTGTCGCTGCCGGCCCCCGAGCCGGAACCACTCGCCACCAAGCTGTCCTCCTCGTCCTCGTCATCAGTCTCGTCGATCTCCTGGCCCATATAGGCCGACTCCAGATGCGAGATGTACACGCCAAGAGTGTAAGTCTGTTCATAGACCAGTTCATTCTTGGATGTTTTGACTTGCTGTGGCGTGTAGCCGGTGAGAGATTGACCATTCCAGCAGTTCGCATCGCCCGGCGCTGCAGTCGTCACGTTGTTGCAGTAGGAGTAGCGCAGGTTTTCCCAGAAATTCTTTGCATCTTTGATTTTCTGAAAATAGAAAAATGCCCCATATAAACATACATGTCATACGCCCGTGTGCACACGGAGGAAACATGTGTTTCAAATATCTGCTTGAAGCGAAGCTTAATCTAAACAGGAGCTGACGATGCTGACGAAGCTGACGATTGTTTGTTTATTATGAAGTGATGGAGAAAAATTTGGTTTAATGTAAACTTACGCCTTTCACTTCCATGATGCGCTTCTCCATCAAGCTCTGCCGGTCGTAATCGTTGGTCTTCTTTCGGTTCTGCTTCTTTTGTTTGTTGAAGTGCAGATTCTGTCGCTTCAGCTCCTTCGATTGCGCGTTGCCTCCACCAGCGCCTGCCGCTCGTCGCGTGCGATCTCCCTTCAGTTTCGGCTGTCCGCACTTCTGGAACACTTTCTTGCTCACCTCCGCCCCGGCGTCTTGGAAATTCATGATCGCTTCGGAAATCTTCACGTTGATCGGTTCCACAACCACCTCGATATTGAAAGGTCCCAGCAGCTTATCAGCAACTTTGTCTAATCCATCTAGAACGAACAAATAACATCGAATGTTAATATGCATGCGCTTACCAACATCGCGAACATCTTACCTATGTAAATGTTCCACTTGTCATTCAGCTCCGATAAATCCCCCAAACATTTGCGAAGCGTGTCCGAGCAGTACTGATTGCATGCGCCAGGTCCACGATTCCCCGTACACACGTCGCAGTGCTGCATCCGCATCACATCCTCACCGCAAACATCACTGATGTTCAGCTTCATCATCTTCTCCGCGACCACAGCGCCCTTGCCCAGCGAGCGATGGAATGTCCGCGTCGCCACGAAAGCTCGCCGCAACATGCCCGCCAATTTACTTGGGATATCACCAAAGGGCTTAAGATCGGCGATGTCCTTCGCCACGCAGGTGAGATAATCCTCCTTGAAGTCGTACTGCGAGTTGATGACGACAAACATCCGCTGGTACAAGATGGTAAAGAAGCGATCCATCGTCTCGGCAAGCTTAATGCCGCCCTGCGCGTAGTACTTCTCCAGTTCATCGAAGAAATCGGTGAACACATTGGC
Source organism: Geostiba sp. GC000077 (assembly GCA_030264215.1). Classification (NCBI taxonomy): domain Eukaryota; kingdom Metazoa; phylum Arthropoda; class Insecta; order Coleoptera; family Staphylinidae; genus Geostiba; species Geostiba sp. GC000077. Next base: position 4,174 of record JARJDQ010015083.1, on the reverse strand, counting down.
ATTCTGCATGTATATCATGCCATACGTGCGGTAAAACATGTTGTGCAGCTCCTTCTTGCTCTTGTTCATCATTTCCTTGAAGAGCTCCTCCAGTCGACGTGCACGCGTTTCGAACAGCGAGCCGATCTGCGCGACGCTGTCCTTGTAGAATTTCTCCACATCCTGTCGAGTTGTTTGTCGAATTTTGTGCTCTACACTGGCGCAGCATGAATTCGCACCGCAAATTGGACCTGGAAACAATAAAAATCAATTATGAGCAAAATCAAACAACCAAGGTACCAAGGATATTATAGAGGCAGTATAGCATGTAAGATGTAAGCGATTGTAATTTTTTATTGCTCGCCATTTAGCTGGAAAATGTTCCGTGCGTGTTTCATGAATGAACGAGTAAATGAAAGTCCGCAGGAGCTTGCGTCGCGCAAGTCACGTCGCCTCGTTATTGCTCATAATACACGATGGCCTGTCGAAGACTCGAAGCGATCCTGAGCGCTCTACTCCATCGCTATATTCGCGTGTCATTTATTGAATCGATTTGGCTCGCCACGCGACTTTTTTGCGACTTCTTTGACGTTCATATTGCGCATTGTGTCGAAGCGTTTGACGAGGAATGCACGACGCTAACGAACGCAGGAATGAACGGGGTCAACGGGGCGATAAGCGATGCGAGATGCAGCACAACAGCCACAAGCATCTGGAATGTTCGCGCAGCTCCACTCCGCAGCCCGGGTTGGTGCTCTGAAGAGGAGAGCCTGCGAGTTCGGCGCGTTGAGATTGTGAATGCGTTGGTCGTGCGCGCAGGACAAACGGGCGCAAACCTGAACCTGAGAACCGCATTGCTCACATTCGAAAGAAACTCTCAAGACGCCGAGCAGAGGGCCGTGACATGCGGCCCCAAGTAAACGTCCACATCGGCATTCTGTCGATTCACTCGATTCCATGCCACAGTTAATAAGCGCGAAATTGCAGGTGCAAAATTATTACAATCCGAGATAATCAGCCATTGCTTATTGAAAGATTAAGAGCAATTTGTTTGCACGCAAAGTGCTCACACTGCTCAGCATAGAGGTATGCTGCAACGATATCATTTCAGTATAAACTGTTTAAAGAATTATCTTTTTTCTGTGTAATTTCTGCTTGCAGCCAGGTATTTAAAAACATGCAACCCGCTGCGTATAAATATCGGCGCGCGGCATTATTGGGCATCATCGGACCGGGCATCTCGCATTCCACGACACACGACACGCGAAGCGAAACACGGAGCGGAATTCCTCGAGATGCTGATCGCGCGCAAGTGAAGAGAGGCCTGGAAAGTGGCGGCGAGCGGAGAGATGAGATGAATGTCACCAAACGGGCGGCCGTTTCCCGTGTGTGCTTTCTGGTGCTCATGAGGCTTCGAGCATGTGTGCTGATGAAGCTTCCGACGCGAGAGTATTGGTAGTACAGAGTCGACCAAAGCGAATGCACCGTAAGAAGCCGTTCGTCATCTCAATTTCCCACAATTTTATCAAATTACAGTTTACGCACTTGTCCATCTTGCACCTTGACAGAAACAGGTGCAGGTGTACTGCAGATGTTTACTAAAATCAATAAAACATATCTTATATATTTTCCCCGCATGAAATATGTTTGCCCGTCTTACACAATACATTTTCTTGCACAATTCCACGTACAATTTCTTCATAACTATGGTAACGATTGTATCTTTTTTTAACATTGTCATTTTTACAATACTTGCAAGATTTTATTTTGACTAGTACAATTTGAGTTTTGAGGTTGATGTTTGTTTAAATATAATACATGCAATGTTGGTTGCCTATAGTGGCACAGCGTTCAGGAATTGTGCTTCGGGCCTATGCAGGAAAATCCATACGGTAAATGAATGTAATAACCTAATCACATTACAACTTGCACAATAAAGGACAATAAACTTAAAACATTGAAAACCTTCTAAAGCTTTTATTTGTCGCTTTTGTTTAGTTGAGTTTTGGATTGTTGTGTGATGTCATCAGCAAGATTACGTCATATTTGTTCTTGCAGAGTTTTATTTTGTGCATGTTTCCAATTGTTATATTTTGAATAATTTTATCCGCCATACGAAAGAAGAGATTTGCACCAAGTCTATTGTCGCCATTGTGGCATGCTGGCGCCTACGCATCACCGAAAGGTGAGCCCGAGGTATTTTTTCGTAAGGGCGTAACGAATCACCGCCGACACAATGGGGGTGCTAAGTGGTCAAATTTAAATGGCACGTTCAACCAAAATGCCATCGCCTCCTAAAAACCATGCCAGAACCATCAAAACACCAGTAAATCGCACAGTTTACACTCAATGTCTCGAAACGAAGCAAAAATGCCATTCCGTACGGTTGAACGAACGATCAATGGCCAATTCAATGCCAAACAACGCCACAGAGCCAAACATCATTAATAATCACAGAATCGCACCTAACTAAAGGCGAGCGAGCGAGCTGCAAGTTGCAAATACTGAAATAAATTATTTCCCAGTTCCCACACTCAGCACAGTCCGCGAATTTGAATTTCACAAGAATCCATATGCTACGGGGCAACGGCTGTGGCTACTAGCAGCGTCTGAGCGTTTAATCGAGTGTCGAGCATCAAGTTCATGGTGGACATGGACATGGCTTCGAAAATGTGGTCGGCTTAGATTTCAATGCTCGCAGCGGGGCGAAAATCGAGCGACCAGCAATAACAAACTTTATTTATAGATGCAAAGCATATTTCAAGCACTTCTTGCACAAAGTCGTAAAGCTCCGCGCTTCGCGCAGGAGTAAAGTAAAATTAACTGCTGATCACTGTGGAAGTGTTGGCTTGCATTTCGATGAGCACATGAGCAGCGCATGCAAAAGGGAACCATGACACTAACAAGTTTCCTAAATATATTTGAGAAATGATAGTCCAACAGATAAGTTGTAAACATTGATATTTCAATTGCAATTAATAGATTTATAAACACTCCGGAATGGATGAGACTGCAAACAAATTAAGAGTGAATTCTGTCTGCTTTCAACGATCCTTTGAACTTTTGTTTATTTATTTATCTTACTATGCGAAAATTTCGCTTATAGGAAGTTCCATCAAGTGACGAAGGACGTTAGAAACTCTAAAAACATACAATCTCAGCATTCTCTGTCCTAATATCCAAGAGTTCCAACAAATAAACTAATTTTTTTGTTTTCTCAATCACTCCGAGTGTCCAGTGCTAAAATAAGCAATCAAAGTTTGGTCGATTTTTATTTTTTCCTCGGGGGGCTTGATGACAAGAGCTCTCTGCTCCCAGCATACCTTATTTGTAAATTATTATTTTTATCAGGCTCTTCGAAATATTTTTTTGTTTCTCATCATACTTATACCTTATACTTATAGGGTGTAAGTACGCGTTTAATTTCCACATCGTCCAGCCCCGCGCCTTAATGAATTATGAAATGTCATTAACATGCGTACACTCGGCGCATGTGGGTACGGACTGATGATGATGAAGGAGACGACCAGATTATTAATTGAGTGGCACAATCCACTCTTGCGAGTCGACGCGGCATGAAAGCCGTTGAGATAAAGAAGGAATGCGACCGCTGCTGCACAAGCACCAACGCCATTAGCGCACAAATCCAGGCAACCAAACACACTCGGCGCACGGACATCAGAACTTCAGAGATGCTGAAAAGATGAAAGAACGTGAAAAAAGCCACACCGCGTTCATACTAATTGCACGCACAAGTACAGTCTAGTACTGTAGTACTGCACATAGTTGTTGATTACTTTGCTTTGTTCGCGATAGTAAAAAAAGAACTAAAATCACATTCCCACATTTCCCACATTTCCCACATTTGGCATGAAACTATCAATAAAGATATAAAGACGTAAAATGATATTAAGATAAAAATAAATAAAAGTTCACGTTTTCAAGTGATTTCACAATTTAAGGGTGTTGTCTAAACTCGAGACCTATTACTATTAACTAGTAAACTTTTCATGTTAAGGTATTTTGAGCGTTACAATCGGAGTAAAAAGTGGCAGAAGCTTTAAACATAGATTTTACAGTTGCACATAGTGCCTAAATGATTTGCTTACAGTTGAAACGGGTGGAATATGTGAAAGTAATTGTGTACATGGTCTATATAATGTGTTAATAATATTTATATTCTGCCGGATAGAAT
>JARJDQ010015077.1:0-20768 GCA_030264215.1 Geostiba sp. GC000077 | reverse complement strand
TCCTGAAAGATACTTAAAGAAAGGGTACGCATTCGGGAAATATAAAGCAAAATATGAAAATAAATCGGAAAATTTTCAAATTTGATTATAAGGCACTTCAGGGGTCCTGTTGTGGGTGGGACAAGGTGCATTTTAAAGAGCGCTTTCTTGCCTATCGGAATCCTCAAAGATACTTAAAGAAAGGGTATGCATGCGGGAAATATAAAGAAAAAAATATGAAAATAAATCGGAACATTTTCAAATTTGATTTTAAGGCACTTCCGGGGTCCTGATGGGGTTGGGACGGGGTGCATTTCAAAGAGCGTCTTCTTCGCTATCAGCAAAGATACTGAAGAAATAAATACGCGTTCGGAAAATATAAAGGATTTCTCCATTAATTTCGGCAAAGTACCAAGAGAATTCGTCATAATTACAAAGCTTCTTTTATCGCACTTCCGGGGTGCTAAGTAGTGTTGGAATGGGTGCATCTTAAAAAGCGTTGCCTTGCCTATCAGAATCCTCAAAGATACTGAAAGAAGGGCACAGGTTCAGAAATGATATAAGATTTTCCGTCGACTGTCGTCAAGATATCGAAATAATTTGACAAAATTCTAAAATAGATTTGAAGCCACTTCCGGAGTCCTGAATGAGTTAGGACGGCTTGCACCTTAAAGTGCGTCTTCTTGGCTTACAGAGTCATCAAAAAAACTTTTAAATATTTCACGCGTTCTGAAAATATCAAGTATTTTCAGACGTATGTCGTCCAAATATCGCAAGAATTTGCCAAAATTTCAAAATAGATTTTAAATCACTTCCTGGGCGCTGGACCCTGAAGGTGCTGAGAGAGAGTGCATCTTATAATATAGACTCTAGTTAGAGCGTCCTCTGGGCTACCAGAAACCGTAGAAGAACTTAAAAAATGAACAAGTGTTCGGAGAATATTAAGGATTTTCCATCGCGTGTCGACAAGGTATCGAAAGAATTCGCAAAATTTTATAAAATAGAATTTACGGCATTTCCCGGGCCCTGAAGAGAGTAAAAACGTTTTCTTGGCTATCAGCATCTGTAAAGATAAAAAAAAGGAGCACGCGTTATAATATAGTACCAAACACAACAATAAAAAAGTATTTGTTTTGATATTTTGGAAACAGATGGCGCAACGTGTTCCAAATGATCCTGCAAATGATGTCTATGCAAATGAGAAGTATGCAAATGAAATTTACAAGTGAAATGTAAATCAACTGAAAGTTTTTCTGAAATTATGGATATTACAAATCACGAAATCACTTCTATACAAACTGCATATGATTTGAGCTAAAAACGGTACATCATACCTATGTTAAATTTGGACTGGAATAATAACAATAGTGAGTAGATATGCTTTACTACCGTAATTAATATTTTTCAAAGGAAAAAAAATTATACGTAAAATAATTATTTTATCACATGCATTCTGAAAGGGAATATTTTTTATATTTTTTATAAACTTTCTATTTTCGTACTTTGCGAATTAAATTTTAATTATATGTTCATCTGATAATTACAATTAATAAATTGTTATTTTTGCGTTCCTAGTTGAATTTATATCTATTTATGTATGTATTATCAGAATACAAAGAGTTGTGTAACTTTACATTCCAGAATTTAATTTAATTAAAAATGTAATGCAAAATGTAACGAAATTCCAATTTATTCATATTATTAATGCGCCGTTGGCTATGCAATGCAAGAATGCACAATTGCAAATGTATTATATTAATTTCCGGTGTTTTTGATGCAGATTCTTATAAATCCGCGTGCGCCTTTGCGTAAAAACCGCAGCTGCGATGTCCCAGCTCGCCGCAGCTAAGCGGTCGTTTCGGCTTCCAAAACAAATGGCCCATTAATTGTCCGGATATGACAATCAATAAACTATCTATAGTTGCGTTCGGTGTGCGCTGAGGCGCACACAGCCGGCACTGCTGTTTGTACATGTTGCACGTTGCACGCTGGTGGCGGCGGCCGGCGCGGGCCGGTGGTTTGGACGCCCCATTCAACATGTACGGAGGCACCGCGAGTACCGAAACGGCCGCGTGTGGATTTATTTATCTTACAGCGACGGCAACTCAACTGGAAGTCGGAATCGGGTGTGCTGCACGCACACACGTGCAATCCGTGCGTAAAATGGGCTTTATTACGTTTGTGTGCGAGCGGAATTATTTGGGAAACATTCGCGCCGCCGCACACCGCCCGCCGATCACGCCCCATTGGCGACGCCGTCAAGCTGCGCGCATACGTTATCAATTTACATCGTCATAACAGTGTGTGATGCGTAGCAAAACATTCGAATTCGACGTTTTGCTGTTGGCCGCTGTACGGGTACTCTCGGCTGAGGGAAATTGTTATGTACTTCCCCGATGTCTACCCAGGCGTAATGTTTGTTTGTTAAATTGTCTTCCTGGGGGCTATAAAATGACGACTTGTTTATTCCAGAACATTCGGTTGTAGAATTCATTGTTCATCGAGATTAACGAGCTTTAAAAACTGGAAGCTTTTAAAATTAGGCGATGGTTCTTAATATATCTACAACCCACAATCTTGTGATTGTTTTTTTTTTTGCATAATGGGATGGCAACACTGTTCAATCCGAGCACACTTTATAATGTTCGCAACGTTGCCACCAGATGGCGACGTATGACTATAAACTCTACAATAAAGAAACTAATATTTTTTTCTTTCCCGTAACATTATGGAATTAATGGAACAATTTAATTGAATCCTGACCACTTGACTGGAAAAGCGCACTGCAATATTCATCGATCACTTTTTACAATTTGTGGGTGGCAATGTAACCTCACAAAGTGGAAGATTTTATTCAACCAATTTCAACATTTAATTAATGTCCACTATTTTGCACACAATGAAAGTTTCCATGGCGCGCGCAAAGCGAGACAATAAAAATGATAAATGGAGTACTTTTACATCTGCGAGCGTAACGGCCAGCAGTCCGGCACACACACCATTCGACATACATTGCCCAGCCCAGACAGGGACGAACGGCGGCGGCGGCAGCAGACAGATAAATTTTCGTATATAATTATTGCGCGGCGAGACGATGAAATACGGCGCGAATTTTAGCGAAATAAAAATTACATTACGCGCTAGATTAGAGACAATTTTATCTCCTCGGCCGTCGCCGTCGCTGTCGCCATCGCCGCTGGCGGCTGATTTTTAGTTAGTTTATTGTTGAAAAGTAATGTAGCGTAAAAGGATTCTTTCGTCGACTCGCTATTTTCGCGTTGCGGCTACACTTTTCCCTTCATGTGTTGTGTGTACTTTTTTTTAGCCGCTTTATTTAGCAGCGGTTGTGTGCGTGGAGGAGCTCGTGTTTTTCGTATGATAGTAATGGGGGCGGTGTGGGCGTGCTTCGTCGTACTCTAGCGATGCGAAAACGCCGAAAGTGCAAAAGAGGGCAAAAAAATTGAAGCGAAGCTGGAAGACGGCAAAACAATGCCACTAATAAATCTCATGTGTGTGGACTGTACATGGATTTTATCTCATAGAAACCTATAAATTTACTTCACTCTTAGCATTTCATTAGTATTTCCAGAGTCCATCGGAATTGTAGACAAGAATGAGGAATACAAAAGATTCACAACATTACATTTATTTACTGACTATAGGCAACCAAATGAACACAAAACAAACGTAGGCCACGGCGGTGTTATGAGTTTAAAGTTGCAACCAATAATCATTAGGTTTAGTTATGCTTCACCCACGCTGCATTTCATTGCACTGCACTTTTTGGTACATTACAGGCTAACAAGATAAACATGGTAGCTGGAGCGACGGTCGGGAGAACGCAAACATATTTTTCATTTTGTGCGCTTGCACTGCCCACGCCTCGGCATTTAAGGTAATTAAGACAAAATAGTTTTTGTTTCCATTATTCATTCGCGCATAGATAACGAATGCTGTGTGCTGGGCGAGGGTGTACGAACGCAAACAGGGGCAGCAGGAAAAAAACTGCACGCGTCTCTTTCGTTGCGTCGCAGTTTGCCGTTGTTTCCACGTTTCCGCGTCCGTACCCTCCACTTCGCCGCGACGCCGCGTCGACCGACAACGTCGAAGCTCGTTTGAAAAATTAACTCGTGAGCATCATAAATTAGGCTGAAAAATGTAAAAAGCGCTTATTTATTCTCGTCGGTTGGCGGCGGCGCCGCGCACAACAGGAAAAGAAGTTGCACGCCCAATTATACTTAAAAATTAAGAGGCCAGCCCCACTGACAGGCTCTCTCTATTAACAAGATACATTGTACATTGAGGGGGAGTGTTTTCCGTTACTTCCAAGTCTATTTCTATCTCTACACACTATGCAACCAACATAACATAAAACAAGGGCGAGAAGGTCGCTCAAGTGGTGAAGCTTTTGGGTTTGGCAAACAAGTTTAATAAATGGCAAACAAATTTAATGAATAGTTGGTATAGGTATACATTAAATTCAAACTGGATCATAGTCGAATCATGTGCACAAGTGTACAGACTGATTTAACAGATGGGATTTTAACCTCACCAAAAACTAGTCGTTACATCCATGCACTATAGGCAACACATTATACACTTTATGTTATTTCCTAATAAAGTAACGTAGCAAACTAATGCACCCCGCAAAACTTTTCCTTCCTCATCAGTCTTTCACGTATCGCATTTGGCAAGAGTGGAAATTTCGCATTCCGAGTAGCGAATTTCGACTGCGCCAATCTTGCGTCTGTCCCGCCTTCAAGTTTCAAGTTCTCCAAGTGTGAACGTACTGAACGTACTGGCTTACACACGTAGACTTGTTTTGTGTTAGGTACCGGTCCTGGTTTAATATTCCTGTTGGCTTTTGCTTTGCGTTGTTGCGGCCGGAGCGTATACATTTTCGTGTTTTGTCAACGGCGACGTGTTCAACAGTTGCAGCAACATCCTTAAGACGTCAAGGTGTGGAGAGGCCTTGCGCCGCTCCGGGAAGGCGGCACAGGACCTTGTCGCGCATGGCGTGCAAACAGATTAACATGTACGTGGCGTGTTTTAATTGAAAATGCCGAAACAGAAACTCGCAAGTAAAACATTAATTTCGTCCTCAAGACACGAATTATATAATAATTCTAAAACTATCCCTATAGGTATATATCGCATTTTTAAGGGTCGGACAATAAATCACGACCTGAGACGTGAAAGTCTAATTAAATCTAGTCCCAATTAAAGCAGCACGTGCCACGATGTAAAATGGACACAATTGTTGTTCAGAATTGGATATTTCTTCCTTTTGTCACCTTCCACGCTTCTTTAATTATGATAGCTTTGAGAGCAAGGTTGGCCGTTGTTGACGGCACGCGCGCCACTCCGAGCAATATGATGTGACAAGCTGTTGAACTAAGAATGTTACATCCATAAATATATTTCGTAACTAATTTAAAAGTACTAAAGTAATTTTAAAAGCGCACCTCGTTGAATATAAATCGTGCGAGCGAACACGGAGCGCAGCCCCTTCTTTCAGCGAAGGAGGAAATGGTGGAAAACACCGAACGTAGATGTGCAGTGGTGAACGGGTGAACTAAAAGCTCAGAGCAACCAGAAGCCGAAAGCCACCAAGGATCCAAGGAAGCAAAGAGGTCCTTCGCTGAGGAAGGTGAAACGGTTTAGATTCAAGAATTCAGCAGAGTTCTTCAACACCGTCCATTCCAAATTAGCGCAAAACAAAGTTCAATCACCACTTCAACCACCATTTAACATCAAATTTTTTTTTTGCATTTTGCGACTTGTTTGAAATGCCAAACAGCAAAATCGTTTTTGTTGGTTCTTGACACTGCTTGACGTATTTCAGATGATTTTAAGCAGAATTAGCAAACGCACTGTGAAATAGTAGCTGTAATGGTTTGCGAAAGAGCCAGGGAGAGAGTTTATCCGGATGTTTGCAGAAAGTTTCCACGTTTTCGCGCGAATTACTGCGCGTTCGCCTTCGAAATAAGTTCGGGGGAGTCTTTCGTGCCGCTGCCGTGCCGTGAGCGCCGCGCGGACGTAATTACACTTCTTGTTACTGCCGCTGCCGTGTGGACTCGGGGCTCACGGAGGCGGCGGCAGCGCGCGGCAGCCTGAAAGCGATCTCTAATAGCCATTAATTGTACCGGCATTAATTAAAACATTATTTCCTCTTTTGCACATCGAACCGGATCACATTAATTATAAACAGTATTATAAACATACTTAGCTATAAGATATTTAAATTTTAAAGATTATAAAACATAAGTAGAAGAGGCTATACGGTTAAATGGCTGTGCCGTTTGAAAGTTGTGCAACTCCACCACGCATTAAACATTTAAAGGTGCTGGAGTCGGAATAAAATGTTCAGTCCTTTGGAGCTTTCCCTTTCCCCTTGGGCATTCGAATTGGAAGAAGGAATGCGAACGCAAAAAACTTCCGCATTCGCGGCAGCTTTTTGTACTCCCAATACACGTCGTTAACGTAATTTATAATGATCCGCGAATTAAAAAGTTTCCTCATTAGAACTGGGGCGCGTTTTTCGCAAATATAGCCGAGCACGTGCGCTGCTTTCAATAACCTCGAATCATTGGTGACTACCAGGCGAAAATATCTTATAAATTCGCGCCCGCTTTTAATTAATTGCGCACGCAATCAATGTCGATGCGAAATTGATTTTTTCCCCTTCCGCTTCCCCGACGGCGAGCATTCCATCGGTGCACACAATTTGGAATAAAGCGCCTGGCGAAGCGGTCCGACAATTACCAAGCGTGCGAAGGAGGAAGAAATGAATGCGAAACGGAAACAATAAGCGCGCGGCGGGGCGGCGGCGGGTGTGCCCGTCGAAATTTTACGTTTGACTGTTTAGGATTAATTAGTGTTTTCTTTGTGCGGCGCGGGACACGCGCTTTTGTGCGCTATTTTTCATTTTTCTTCGCCTCCGCGAGCGCGGTGAACTTGATGTGCATTCATATTAAGGATGCTTTTTTAATTAAAAATGTTTGCGTCTCCCGCACCCCATGACAATTAACTTTAAACGTGGATGCGCAAATGCAACACAATCAGTGCAATCGCCTATAGTATTTTAAGAAATAACATTTTTTCGCCAAACAATGTTGTGTTGTAGTTTTCATCACCAGATGGCGCCAGCAAAATGTATGAATCAGGTATGAATGGTTGAATATGAGTTTGAAAGCAGTGCCGACCTTCATGTATTGGAAATTAAAATTATATCAATATTAATGCTAAGACAAAGCACTATATAAATGTCCAAATTATCTATAATGTATATTTTATGAGATATATGTTTAATAATAATTAGTCCTACCCTGTCTTTATACAATGATGCCATTATGCATTTTCGCTTACAGTCACAGACATGAGCTGTCAAATTTGGGAGCTGGTCAGGTTATATCAATTCTTGTACGGATAGCAAATTGATGCTTTTCTTGCTTACAAATTCGATTAATCTTAAAGAACGTGCAAGTTGTGGACAATCAAAAGAACTTGTTAACAGGCTTGGACTATTTGCAATTTGGAATGAAATCCAGAGTATATTTGCCTTGAACATTAGTCAAACCAACTGTTTCATATTGTCTACATTTTATTGACTGATTCTTTGTTTTAGATAGGCAAAATACAATTCAAATGCTTGCTAGTTGCCTTAAGAAGACTGCCTCCAATAATGAAGATGCATCTGAGATTGTTAGCCAGTTCTGACTCAATCAACCTAGTGAATTGTAATTGTCTCTGCGAATGCAGTTAGCAAGCTTTTTACAAACTGGTTAGAACCTCAGTGTTATATGCACTGATCTGTCCTAAAACTGCTCCTCCAAACAAACATGAATCTGGAAACGATTGTAGTTCAAATTGGGCGCTAAAAATGTCTAGAAAACAGCATAGTACATGTGGCAACCTGGCAATGCCTTTACCTTGATCAAAAACCTATGCATTTTGAATTCTTTGCATTGTTTTGTGTCGCAAATTATACGCTAATTAGCTTGAGTTGGCGGCTGCTATTCAGACAGGCAAACAATAATTATCACTATCATCGTACACCCCCGCATCCCTTCCGAACATGTCGAATGGTGCGGGCCGCATACGAGAAGAGCGTGCCTCGAGTAGTTTATGGATGCGAAAGTTAACTAGCTTCCCTTCTAGCACTCCCAGCCGAATACGTCTGCACGCTCTGCAGTCGTGTTTTGAGTTTAATCCCGAATGAAGAGGGTAAGATGAGAGTGCCACGCTTGTATATTATACGATGTTGTCTCGCATCGCTTCTCGCTTGCATTGCAGTTGTTGGCGAGCGGCTCGGGCGCGTCGTTATGATTGTACTCGGAAATAAATAAACACAGTTTACAAAACGACGGTTACGGATTCCGAGGATTCTGCGCTGAAGTGGGCTGAAAACTTAATGTGTCGTTAGGCGACGATCCACACAGTTGGTGTGCTGGCGTGCTGGGAGTTGCCAGTTTCAAAAGCAGGAAAATATAATTAGAGTTGTTGTTCAACTAATTGCCCTTAACTTTTTGAGATGAATAGTGTAGAACCTAGAACCAACATATTTTCCGTAGGCAACCAAATATACCGTGTATTTTCAATCTATTCAGAACTCAGCAGGGCAGCATTTTTCATAAAGTTTCATTTGCATTCAAACCGATCGGAATTTATAACATTGCAGATTTCAATATCAGCACCGACGTCAAAAATGATTGAAGACTGCTAAACAGTTTTATATTGCATTTTTTCGAAGTGCTGGTAATTGAAATGCTTTGCGATTTGTCGTGACTATTGACAACTTGATTTCGACCTTTTGAGGTCATTACAAGTTCTATGAGTGAGATGAGTGTGATACAAATTGCTTGTTGGATGTGGGAATGGGAAATGCATTTCTTCGGTTTAATTCAAACCTGTTTGATGTTGAAATCGCACAACTAGAATGTAAAGTTGCCACGGTTTGGTCGTCTATATCATCTTCCATTCACGATTCCTCCGCTCTCTGCTTTCGTCTTGTCAAGTTCTTTCGCCTTCTGCTTATTCCACCCTTGAATCCCTAGTAAATCGCAGCCGGCCGTTCCGTTCCATTTAATGTTTATTGCTTCACTTCAAAGCGCTGTGCAATCAGGCGTGGTATCATTGAAATTTTCCACCCGTCAAATGTCGAGGTAATATGAGGTATGCATTTGTTGAATTGTCAAAGACCCCTCACTCCTTGCTCGTCACTCCTCCTCACTGCCAACGATCATTTGTTCACGGTTGATTGTCGTTTGTCACACAGTTCAATATAGCAATTGCAAATATATTCCCTTGCAGAAACAACGTGTCGTTGTGAATTTCAAATCGTGAGAGAGTGCAATTTTACACGTAATTCGTTATGTTATGTTATGTGCTATGTATTTCAGTATTTGTTATGCAATTTTGATGGCAGCGACGAATATTCGAGTGGAAATCTGGCAATGAAGAGCCGAACGTCAAATAAAACGCTGCTGGATGGGATGGGAAGGTGAACGTTACGATAAATTAAAGGGTGTAAACATTGCGATTTTTACGAGCGGTAAAAATGGCCCCCGCCGATTGCGGACACCTGTCAAAAGTATTTTTAATGACAGCGCGCGTCCGCGCCAATGCTGCTTTACGAGCGCGCCACATAAAATCACAAGCCGGGCATTGGGGCCGTTTTGAATCTTTTATTTCACATGGTTGCAGGGCGGTGCCACTTTGCGCCACTTTCGCTTCCCGTTTTTATCACACAGCTGCAAAGCTGCAAAGGAGAAAAAAAACATGTCAACACAATCTTCCCGTGGAGTGGGGGAGTCGTTGCGTTTTTCAATCGGTTTTGCGGATCGCCCCATGGATTTGCCTAGTCGATTACCAACAGCTCCTCCACCAACGATCCAGCTCCACGTTAACAGTCGTCATTCCACAATCTTTCGGTGTTATTTTTTTGGCGCGCGCGGTGGTGGAGGCGCCTGCAAAAAAGTTATATATGTTCGGCGGCCGTGCGCCGCAGGCCGCAGGAAAAGGAGCGAAAGTGGATAAATGGGGAGCGTAAGAGGGCCGTTAATAAAATTTTCCGGCGTTTAAGCGTTCGAGACATTTACACGCGCCGAGAGCGCGCGCGGCGTTCGAGATAAATGATAAAAATATCGGCGAGGCGGCGGTGGCGGGCGCTGCAAAAAGCCCACAGGCCCACATCGGACGTCCCCGTCAGCAATATGAGGGTTGCACGGCGCTCTCACTCGGCGAACGATTGACGTCTGGTTGCCGTTCACTGCGGATATGCGCGTACCAAATATTTAGAACTTGCGGTTGCTTTCAATATTATTCACTTCAAACGCCTCCACTTAATCCTGGCGTTTCCTCCTCTGCTTTTATTTGGCGTACAAAACAGAATACTGCGAAGTGAAAAAGAAGAAAAGCAGTTTCGGAAGGCTTTCCAGGTGAGTATCGCGTCTCGGCGTCTCGGGGTTTCGCATTTCACCGTCAACTGGACACCGTACTGGGTGACTCGTGACTCAAATGAATAAAAACATGTTTGGGGCATGGGGATGAAAATTTTCAACCGCTCTCTACCCGAAGTGTTCACGCCTGTCGCAACTCCCCGGGCAAGGGGGCAAGACAAAACGTGCTTTCAGCGCAGCGCAAACGCAAAAGCAATTAATAAAATTGAAAAATCGGCGTTTTTTCAGGCGCGACAATTCAATCAATGACTTGATGAAATAAACTCTCCCACCCGCCACTCACGGCACTTCAATTCCAAGAAAGTTAATTTCAACCAGTTCGATGAGTGAAAAATCGAGAAAGCACGTTTCGCTTAATTCCGCCTTAATTCTCTCTTAATTAATGGTTTCGTTTTCAATTCGCTGGAGTGCTTTCTTGACAAGCGCACAAACAATTGTAATTATATGCAGGTGGGACCCGGGCCGCAATAACATTCGATTATCGGCCAATACAATATGGCGTAGTTACGTATAATTGGTTGCCTATGTTATTTGACATGATGCGTGAAATTTGCCTAAGATGAAAATGAAGATGTTAATTTTCTTGTTGAAAGGATTATATCGAACTGAGATGATATTAATTGTATCGCCGGCGCCGGCGTTAATTTCTACAGGATGGTGAAATTTCGATTTCGCATTCGGCGTTTTGTCTCGTTTGAGGATGCAGCCACTCGACTTGACGATATTGCTCACGCTTCGCGGCGCCTGCTGGCTTGCAAAGCCGTCCGTTGTTTACATCAAAGGCGTTTCTTTTTCGAGGCACGCGCGGAAAACATAAAAGATCCGACGGTCCCACGAAAATAACTCGGAAGCCAGGGCAGGACGACAAAGCGAACGCAAAACAGCAGCGAAATTAATTAAAATTTAATTCACAAGAAAACCTCGTTTCCATAGTTAAGTTGAGTATTCTTTTCTTGCAATAATAAATAGTTATTTTTTAGTGATCTTGATATCATGAAGCAAACTTTTCGGTAAGTAATAAATTCCACGGCGAAAATAAAATCAGCGGCATCCACACGCGAGAAAACCGAAAAAAAAGAGGAGAACGAAAATGGCACGAAACACACTCATACATACGATGCGGTGCTGCGGTGGCCACCGACGGGAAAAAGAAGAACAAATTAATTAAAGTGATTTACGACTGGCGTTTTGTATAAACAGGAAAATTGTATTATTGCCGCGGCGTGCAAACACGCGCCACGCGCCCCACACACGGGCAGTGGGAGTGAAAGGAAGGATGGATACAGAGCGAGACAGTGCTCGGGCGTCATCATCGACGAAGGAAAATACAAAAATAACGCACCAACTATAGACTTGGCGTTCCGCCGCATACAAGCGAAACACTTGGGGCTCCAAAAACTCAAACCCATTCGCCATTCGCGAGCTGGGGAGCGCTTTTTATATTCATTCCAATTCATTCGGCGTGTGCTTCATTCTTTTCGTTCCGCTCCACAGTTCCACACCATCCCATCATCTTCACAAGGACGCCACTCGCTCGTTGTTAGATTAGAGTTCTTGTTGTTATGTTATTAGTATTGTTGGGGTTTGTGGGGTTTTTGTGGTTGGGCACGTGAACGGTTTTATTTTGCAGGAACGCAGGAACGCAGGAACGCAGGAGGAAGAGGACGAGGACGAATTTAACGAAGCTCTTATCTCGCGCGTATTTCCACGGAGTGTATAAGCAGTAAGCAATTCCAAAGCAAAAAAAAAACAACTTTCAAATACAGTGTTGAAAATGATATCTTAATTTTAGCCCTAGCAAAGGTAATGCGTAATGCAATTTCGAGCTGTGCGTGAAAGCGTGGTTAATTTTGGGAATTTTCACAGCACGCACGCATCCGCCGCCCCAATTAGATTTATCGATTCGGCAACAAGTTCGAACACGCGCGCCCCATGCGCCAATAATGCGATTTTTATGATATCCCTGCGGCATCTTAACGTTGGCGCCCAACCTCTTGCATGAGACGGGCCATGGACACTGAAATCGTTGGGGTTTGCTGGCGCTGTTCATCAAGGCGGCGCTTCTTTGCTCATTTCCCGGCGCGCGTCTTCGCAGCGTGCGAGCGTTAAACTTCCTCCTGCAACTGTGGCGCCGCCATGGCAACGATATCGGAATGAATGCGCAATGAATGGTACGCTGATCAGGGCTGGCCAGCGTGGTGAAGTTGGCGGGCGGCCGGGCGCACTTCGGTTTTTGGATATCCTGCCTGAAAAGGCTCTTGATGAAGCATGAATGTAACGGATAGCCTGCTGCGCTCGCACCCGCCCCCAACGGGGGCGCCAAACGTGTGTGGTCGCAAAGTCGGCAAACTTTTATCACCCGGCGACATAAGTCAACCCTCCCGCGCATACCAATTCCCACCGGCACAGCCATTCAATTGATAATTATGTTTTCCTTCCACGACGCCGCCGCGCCGCTAACATTAAACGCCATGTCAATAGTGGTGAATTGAGGTTAGGTTAACAGTGCGGCGTTAGTTTGCGCGTGCATGACACGCGCGCGTGTGCAATATGTTTAACATCGGGGCAGCAGTGGCGTTTGGCAAAGTTTCCTTTCGGCCCCTTCGCGTGCGCCGTGGAAAACTTTGGTGCGCGCTTTCCGCGCACGCGGAAGGACGATGAGCAGCAGCTTCTCGGGGACTCGGCGCGATTCTTTTGTTTCTCCCTGGCGTCGACAATGTAACGCACTTAAATCAAACAATGCGAGCATTCACGCGGCCGTATTGCGCTACTTTTAGTTACTCAATTTACGTGCATCCCCCCCCACCACACCACACAGCCCCATTCTGCTGGAAAGTAAAGTTTTGTTACGTCGCGTCGACGTTCGGCGATTTCTTGCGTTCATCTTTGCACGCCCGACGCATTGAGAGCAAGGAGGAACTTTTCTGTTTCGCGTGCCCCTTTAAAACTAAAAGCTCGCGCCGCGCCGGTCAGAAGAAAAAGTGATGGATTGCCGAGGCGGAGGCGATACGCGATACAGCCACCCGCCCCCAGCCAGCGCGACGACAGCAACGAACGACGCGCAAAAGTTACATTAATTAATAAGTTACACAACGTCACGTTCGAGTGAGCGTCGTTACTTTGCGAGAAAATCCATTAAAAACTAGTTTTTGCAATCAAAACTTTGGGCGCGAGGAGTAATTTTGTTTACGTGGACGCTTAGACATCGACCAGGAGTTCGATTTTTTTTCGATGCACTGTACATAATTCAGTGAAACACGTCTGACACTTACATGGGTTACCAAACTTGTTCTCGTATCGAGAAATCGAAATATGGGTAGCGTAATACCATTCAACCAATATGAGTGCACGGGTTGGGCACATGTTGGGCGCCACTTGATGTTGCCTGCCATAATTTACTCTCAAAAGGGTTTCTGCGTCGACAATCCAATCTTGGCGCAGCGCGCGCTTTTCGATTTACATTTTGTTTACACGCGACGATGTCTGCAAGTAATTGCTCTTAAAATGCGCATATCCACCCCGCGCTTCCACCCCAACCCAATAAACCCAAACTGGTGCAATTCCAACCGATTCCCAAACCTTTTTTCTTTACTGGCGTTGCCTTCGCGCGACATAAAAATCCTTGGTTGAATTCTCATACGGATGGTCGGGATTGAGGGCTTACAGCGCAAAGGGTTTGAGACGCGTCGTCCCTCCTTCCTTGGTGCTCGCTAAGGAAATTATTGCCGGCGGCCAGGGCTTAAAACGCAGCGGAGAGGTTTATGTGTATATCCACGACAATTCCACTGTCACTTCAATACACGAACACTAAATCAAAACGCGCGCGCTTGCAAACACAGCGCAAAGGCGTAAACCCTTCGGCTACAACAACTCTCGCCAGCACATGCCTACCTTGAAGGGTTCGGGTTCGGGGTGTTGCAAACACAGTGTTTCGGTGAATCATACCCGGGGACAATAAAATTATGCCCAGGGTAACAACGTTAACGCCTTCATTTGATGGCAATTATACTATCCGCAATGATTTACCTCTTATTGCTTGGAATGCGCTTTGCAGGGCTCACTTTGATTTTGTTGCGGCATTGGCGATGCTTGTACTTTCGTAAGCACTCAGTGCTCAACCTGTCGATATCTTCATCAATCTGTGTTTTAACCACGCCACGGCTGGTTAAAACGCGCGTTTCGAGGAGAAGATTTACTCCTCGGATCAACACCACGATCGGATATATCAAACGCAGCGCGCGGTGGCTTTGGATGGAATAATAAACCCTTGGCGGTGGGCGAGCACGTTCCTAAAGACTTAAGGGGGCTGATATTTACAAGACGTCGTTAATCGCGTTTAAGATTTGCCTATAAACAAAACGACCCGGGGCTAACAGCCCTGGGGTACGAAATGGGTTTTTCTCTCGGTTTACACCTATCCCTACACCTACAACACGGATACACTATAATCACGAATAACGAGCTTAAATTTACTGTTGTTACTTTTCAACGGTAACTCACTTTTTCTATGACCATCCTTAGAATAGCACTTTATAACCTATATGTCCTATTAGAGAATGTCAATTGATGACCAATTGACATTTGACATATGTTTCAGTAAACAAGTAACCTCAAAATGAAAGTGACAGACAATAACAAACCACAAAATGAGCAAATCACAAAGAAGGTAATGATTTGTTACAATGAGGAAGACTTACAGTATTTTTAAATTGATAAAAGAAGATGGCACATCTTTGAAAATGTATTCTTCCAGTTTTTTAAGTTTTTGGGAATCGAGACCAATCCTGACTCATTTCTATGGCACCTTATGGCAGAGAACTCGATGAGTCATCAAAGTTTAGCAAAAATTGAAACTTTAACTTTAACGAACTTAAAAAAAAATCGGAAACAAATATTTCTATAATAAGGAAACCTAGCTAATCCCAAATAAAAAATAAAAAAAAAATAACGTAGTTCTTCCTCATTACAATGATTACAATTGCAATTAATCTGTGTTTTAAAAACTGCAGTCTCGAAAATTCAGTGAAACAGGAAAGAAACCGTGCGTGATATACAATCACAGCAGCAATTGTACAGCTGCAAGCAAATTACTAAGACTGCATCTGATTGCTGTACAGATGCTGAATCTTCGAGGACTGCAGTACAGTCATACAAATTACAGTGCCTGTTACAACACCATCAGAAAATAGATCAAATAGAGAAAAGAAAATGTGCTACAACTAGAGAGCAACTCAGGACATAAATAAAACTCTCTGGTCGTAGAAAAAGCATTGTGTAGAGCTAGTGTAGAAAGTGCACTCGTGTGTTGCAAGACTCGCAAGCATAAAATCTCAGTTTCTACACTACGACGAACATTATCCACACAAAATTTTAACATCCAGCACTCTAATGTAACTTTTTGATGCTGATGCTGATGCTGATGTTCAGCACCAGCAAATTTTATCATCGTAAATCACATTCCTTTCAATTCGATTTTCTCCTACCGAAGCGTTTTCCAATGGGAGACATTTTACGTCGCCTATTATGGGAATGTGTTAACAACGCCAAACATTGCATCGCACGCATAGATTATGCAAGCAGAATTTTTATGTGTGTCATCGGACGCGCGATGCGACTCCGCCATAAAAGTAAAGTTTATATTCTCTTGATTTAATTCGAGCCCCTCATGAGGGCAGTGTCGTCGCCGTTTCCTCCGCCGTTGCCGCTCCAAACGCAATAAACCCTGGACCGACCGAATCCGGAACAGAGCGCGAGATTTTATTCCATTTTATGTTAATTTCACCTTAACGCAACGCTAGTGCGCCGGGAGGCTAATTCGAGCGTCGTTAATTAAACGTATTTTCGACTTTTACGTCTTTGTCGTGTGCAGGTGAGTGTGGAGGAAGGACCTTTGCGCGTACGACGCGGGGTGCCGAGCGAGATTAATTATATAGCGAGGCTTTAATTAAGTTATAATGACGATTGTAAATTAAATTAATAATGCCAGCGGTGGTGGTATTAGTTGTGTTTTAGTGTCGCGCGCGACTGCTATCCGTGATTTAATGCTTGTTTTAAGTTGAGCGAATTTTATTTCAAACATATAAACAATGGTGGTTTATATTTCAGGTTTCTAGGAATATATCACGGACATCTATTATAATAATGAAAATTGCCCGCAGCAAGAAATCTAAAATGAAATATTATTTTACAATATTGCTACCTTTATAATATTTAGATAGATTAATAATTAATGGGTATGTGGGTAATTTCAAGTTTACTGCTTCTTTTTTCATGAGGAGACGAGGATACGTCTCCACAATTTAAGTGCGTTGTTATTCTAAGTGTTTGTTTTTAGGCGAAAGGAAGCACGCTAAATAAAGCATGATAGATGCTTGTCTATAACGCGCTCTACGCTTCCGTTCACCATTGCTCGGCGCTCGGAGTGTTTTGCGCCCCGTTGCTTGTAACTCTACTTACCTAGCCCCCAAGCCTTGATCTGTACCACCCTCTGTAGTGCTCCACGGCACGGCACCGGCCAACTTTCTTTCTCTTCCTGTCCTGACCAGTATCACAGACAGAACCCAGAGCCCCGTGCCCCCGTACCCAGTACATACACAAGTAGAAGAAGCCTCCGGAACAGGTTCAGGTAAGCACAGCCTCCTGGTTCTAAAACTAGGTTATACGATGGTCTGGTAGCAATCTCCGACGTTACTAAACTCTATGCTCCACATCGTGTTGGAAGCATTTTAGTTTACGGTCCTTTCGGCGTTCTCCCATCGGCCTCATCAGGGCAGGTTTCCGATGTTGCTTGCCAGGCTGGAGTGTTCACGAATTTAAAGTGGGGGTATTTACGAGCCGGTCAACTCTCGGAATGCAGCATGATGAGAGAGTTGAGTTGTTTCCAGTTTCAGACTTTTAGTTTACGTTTACAATCCAATAAAAACGTGTTGTTGTTTGACAACATACAAACGTACTTCTAGTTCCTGAATCCTGAAAGTATGCATAATAATTTTTCATATTCCAAGAACCCTGCTTAAAAAAAAACGTTAACCTCAGTAACTCCGTAACTGCCGGATGTCGTAGACTTCGGTAATGGTGAAGGATGCTTTAAGAGGTATTGGCAAAATATTCTAATTGAATTGAGGGGTGATGTGAGGGAGCAAAATGTATTATGTGACTTCATCTGTAAATTATTACAGTGCGTTCCTGGGGTAGCATTTGTCTGTTTGCCTGCAGCATCAGAATCAGAAAACCTAGTGCCGGCCCTTGAAGACAGAATGCTTGTAGGTATACTCGGACTGCTCACTCCCAGTCTCTCTACCTCAACCCCACGCCGTTCTCACGCTGGTCGGCAATCGGTGACATTCGATATTCCTTCGGCTCTACCCGAATGCCGAGTCTCCAAGTCTCGACTCACGGCATACGTACATTTAATGGGTGGGAATAGCACAGAGCATGAGGCGAACGTCGATTTACAAAAAAATATGTGGTGTCGCTATAGCCAATTCGTTGAGAGGAGGCGTTTGGGTCCATATAAATAAAAGGTAAAATAAGTCTCGCTCTCATCTCTCATCTCGTCTCATCGAACAGACTTTTAAGTATTACACGCCGGATAAGTCTACGACAGAAATTTAAAAACGCAGCCGTGTTGTATGAAATAAATATTGTAAGTCTTGTACTAGTCTTTCAAGTTTTATTTAATTAACTAAACAATTAGATGTAAAGCATAGTGTTCTGGGCGATGGATAGCAGCACCATTAGGAATCCGTGAAATACAAAATTGCAGTTATATGTGCAACCAGTATCTCCAATAACGCCCTTCAATGGAGGCACAAACGGTTTCACAACATATTTATAATACGTCAATGCAGGATACTTCTGATGGCTTTTAAGATGTGGTTTGCCAGGCGCATTGCCAACATTTAACACATTCGACATTGCTCCTTCGCTCGGCAAAGGCTCCGCGCTTTTATACAGACAACCGAATTCGTAACCGTACATCGGGAAGAGACGCGCGGTGATTAGTTTACAGCAACCAATCGCGCGTATGCCATGAAAGGCAATGTGATTGAATGCGACCTGCGACGATGTTTTATTGTTCAAATGTCGCTTGTGGTCCTGCCACGATAGAAATGCTGTTTTGATTAATGTCTTCCGCATCTCGAAGGGTCGGTAATAGCTGCGCAGGTAGTGCGACATGGCGACCTCGTTATTTTCGAAATCTAAGATCCGCATCACGAGCTTCTGCTCCATTTGCGTGCGTACCTCACCTAGGTCCACGGTGCCCGACCGCAGAAAGCAGGTGAGAATGTACTCCAATTCCAAAGCGTATTGCATATAGCCCATATTACGGGCTGCAGGAATACTATTCTGCTTGCCCATTGCGATCTTGTTACGTAAGTCATTATGCAAATGAACGATGTAACTGCGTTCAATGCTGGACATTTCCGAAGGGAATTCTTCGACGAGCTTTATGTATGCAAAGTCACATCGCTTCTTGTATTGTACAGTGACTGGAAGATCACTTCCTGCAAATATAAGGGCAAAATTAATTAGGATGATAGCTATTGCGATTAAGATTGACATATGAATGACATGTGTTGATTACTTACTAGTGTCATTGTGTTATGTTATCAAAAACAATATAGAGTATTCAACAGAATCGTAAGTGTCAGTGAAAATTGGCGCTACATTCAAATTATTTTACATGTAATATTATGGAAGAAATTTACGACGCATTTACCGTGCTCATTTGAAGCTAATTTTGAGATGTTTGCATTCCTTCCAATAGTAATTTTGATTCTGCGTACGGCGATTATTGTTTGGTGCATATTCGTCGTTTTATATAATAATTATTTACATTTCAAAAAAGTGAATAATATGTTATTGCATTTCTTTGGTGCATCTAAGAGTCTACAGATACCATTCTAGTACCATCATAAGCAGGAAAAAAATCTCTATATTCCCAGCCATAAACATAATAAAATTACCTTTCCAAGAGCAAGATTTGAGCTTTTCAAATTCTCCTATAAGGTTACATGTAAAATTTGAATATGGCGCCAAAATGCCATAGATTTTACTGACACTGACGGTTCCCTTGAATATCTTATTCTCAGATGAGATAGAGTCGAACTAATTCCCACATTCCCACATTGAACAGTCTACAAAAATCGGAACAGGCAAAATGCGTTTCTTTTTTGTTGAACAAAGTTTCAAATGGAGAAACACATTTGTCTCCCGGCGCCTCCACGAATATTTTTAGTTTGCGGACGTATTTACAAGTGATTTAGTGAAATAGATCTATTCTATAGTCAATCCATTTTATCGTACGACATTTTTGACGTTTAAACTGGTGGCTGGGTGGAGGACTCCAGCGGCGCAACGGTGTTGAGTAAACGAAAGAGGGGATATGATCTCGCTCACACACGTGCAGTTTACAGTTAGAAAATTCAAAAATGTCGATCGGTTAAATGGATTGAATTTACTCTATTTTTTCGGACGAGTATATGGGCGAGTAGCGCTCCCCACCACGGTTCAGAGCATGTTTCAGCAACACGCAGCCGCCAGCAGGGCAGCCACCCGATTCAGCCACAAAACTTTTCCAAATTAGGGGTGCTCGGTTATTGAAAAATAACCGGTTAATCAATAACTGGTTACTTATTTTATAAAAATAAGCTTCTCAAATCACTGATCTTTATAAAGTTATTGGATAGTGGATACATGGCATGACACTGACAAACCATGCAGGCTTTGACATGTTCCAAAATTCGAATCGCTGATTGGCCAGTTATTTTCGAGAGTATCATACAGGTCATACACATTTCGTGATTTGACTGGCAGACGCGAGTTATTCTACCAGTTCTCACAAAATTGTTTTCATTTACAAATTTATTTTGGTAACTAACAAATTCGTTTTTTCAATAATCCACCGCAGACATGACAGCCGTTCACAGCAGCTATACATATAAAACTGCTCCCTCTCTCGTGTGAATTGTGAATCCCGGTCGAAAGTGTCTCGGGGTACCGCTGTGTGTAGCCGCATCCGGCAGAAAAATCCATGTTCCGGAATGTATACACATGAGAATTTTCCCGAATGTCATTTTTGAGAAAGATCATATAATAAACTTTGATGTATTATCCCTGTCAGAACATGAGATTTAGTATAAACGTTAGCTTTAAAATGACGTCAGAATTCAGAAAACACT
Organism: Geostiba sp. GC000077; assembly: GCA_030264215.1. Classification (NCBI taxonomy): domain Eukaryota; kingdom Metazoa; phylum Arthropoda; class Insecta; order Coleoptera; family Staphylinidae; genus Geostiba; species Geostiba sp. GC000077. Next base: position 145 of record JARJDQ010015077.1, on the reverse strand, counting down.
TCAATTGATTATAGAATCGGCAAAAATATCATCAAAGAGCTCCTGGGTTTGTCACGTCGATATGGCAAATTGTTATGGCACCCACTATCCAGTAACTTTACAGGGTCTTCATAAATGTCTGATTACCACGTGATCAAATTTTGAA
>JARJDQ010015067.1:0-15595 GCA_030264215.1 Geostiba sp. GC000077 | reverse complement strand
TTGGACCCACTTAACGCAGATAATACCACTTATTATTCCTGCGAGCAACTGGAGGATGGCAGTTTCCTGCAAACGCATTACCATTGCCCTATTGAGATGACCTTCAATGACATCGTGGGCCGTTGTGTTCCAAGGGAAACAATAACCACCACCATTAAATCGACAACCCCGGAGCTCACAACGACGGTGATCTACGACTACACGACTGCACCACCCAATGCTACTAGTAAATATAATTGTACAGAATCTGGACGATTTCCTGATCCAGATGATCATATTTGCAAGTGGTATTATCTGTGTATACACCAACAGGCCTTCCATTACAACTGTCCAGAAGATTTGTACTTTGATCCCAATGTCAAGGAATGCGTCGATAATTATAAATGTCCCTTTGATAGTACAACTGAAAAGTGGACATCCACTTTCAGCTGCAAAAAACGCGGGTACTTTAAGAACAGCGATGACTTCACATCGCACTCTTATCACTTTTGCGACGTATTAGCTGATGGCAAAATCTTTGGTTATGAGCTCATGTGCCCAATGGAGTATGCATTTGATGAAAACACCAATTTGTGCCGTCAATACTATCCAATAACTTCAATAAGGAAATAGATATTATATCTAAGCTATCACACATTCAAAATGAGTAAAGTCAATAAAGTTACCAGCAAATGAATATTTATTTATCAATTTGTGTTACCATACTAAATATCCTTAATTAAATGGAAGATGAACAACTTTCTAAGCATTACGCCACATGTTTTTCATACTTTTTCAAATAAATATTTCTTGGTATTTCTTCGTTATCTTCGTTTTCTGCCAATCTAAAATCAATGGAACATTAATTAAATATCAAACGAATGCGCAAAATGTACTTACGTATACGATGATATGTTGGGATTTACTTCCTTGGGACGGGAGCGACAGAAACCAAAACACGACATTCTTGCTAGAGAATATTCAGCCGAGTGTTCTCGTACGTGACTGCAAAATAATAGGTATTGACTGCAATAACAATTCGCAATCTGTGCACCTTTATACATCACTTCCACCTGAATAGATTGTGACTTATGCATAGCGAGAATTGTGAGCAATGAATGCAAGCATGATCACATCATCACATGCTTACCTCAGATATTTTTATAGCGGATGTTGACAAAAAATACTCAGAGCATTTCATGAAATCGTAAACAAGGTCTAGAACTCTAGAATATAAGAGATAGCTTGGCTTACAATAAATGTACATAAATCTATCATTATTTTCCACATAATACCTTCACTTGCTAAATATGTATGTATGAAACGCGTAATTCTCGTCTATTATCATTGATTGACGGTGTATGGACTTAAGCTGCGATTAATTTACAATCATACGGTAATAAAGAAATTTACTACATCTTCATAGCGCAAAATGCAAGCGTGATAATTGAAATGCAGAGCAAATTACCGAAAGTTTTGCATGATTGTAGTAAGCAATCATTTCTATTCACGTTCAAGGCATATTGATACAACTCTCTATTTGCGCATTTACATACGGCTCTATTCGAATATTCGTGGACACGAATCAAGCGAGATCAATATGCTGGACAAGCGCAATGCACTGAAAGTGGGTAAAGTAGTGAAAATTGACATAAACTTGATTTTTTTACAAATGTGTACAATTGCCATTGATGCATTGAATGATGCATTAGTTGGTGAGTATTGTGTATGAAACAAGAAAGAAAATAATCAGGTACATATACAGGGTCTTCATAAATGTCTGATTAGTATTTTATGCCAATGTTTGTGTGAATGTACACAATCAACCAAAATTTCGTGAGTTTGTCATTAAAATAAGTATAAACATAAGTCAAGCATATCACGCGAATTCTTCATAAACTCATAAACTCAACATATGGCACATTTAAAGTGTGATAGTATGGTTCTGATTCTAAATTCACCGAACGCCAGCGAATGTTTGGTTTAATTAGCACAAATGTATTTTAGTAAAAACGAGCCTGTTGATTATTGTTAGGTGTGGGATCAAGGTTAGATATGGTTAGTGCATAACTTAATTTGAGTGTGTAGGAGACTACGCATCAAATGACTTACTTTTACCATTAGAGCATTATGTAGATGCGGGATTACTAAACGCGCTTTTTCCTGGTAACGTGGTAACGGTGCACTCGTGAAGAGCGTGTACGATTTTATTGGCGAAAAAGTTGCTGCGCTCGCTCAGCAACTTTCTTGCGATGTATTTCAATTCTGCCGCGTGCATCCATCAATTGAGCGAAATATTTTAACGCATGTGCATGGAATACTCAAAATAGCATTTTTATGTAAAATAGTCAATGACCGCGTCGTGCGACGGTGAAAGCGATGTCGGAGGGAAAAAACGACGTGTAAAACATTGCAATTAATGTTAAGAGCGGCGCGGTGCTCAGCACATGCAAATATTTGGAAATCAGAAAAGGAAAACACTCCACTTGTTACCGTACAGGCAACAAGTGCCATATACCTACGAAAAGTTAATCACAAATGCACGCTGCATATATGTTCCTGCTACAGTTGGTACTACACAATGTGCAAATCATGTTTATACATGCGCATAAAGCGCACCTCTATTAACTTTAAACGACTTTTAATAGACCACGGCGCGGCGCCATTAAATACGAATCATACCACTTTTACAACTTGGATACTCCATACTCGTATCAATGTTGAGCTTGTGGTTGGTGTCTATGAATGTTTTCCAAACATTGCGCTTACCGCTCACCATGTCATCGTGCTGAAAACATACTGTCCAAAAAAAAATGTAACATTTCAATTTCGGGTGAAAACAAAATTTCTCGCGTCCACAATTTCAACAACTGACATTTCTTATGCGCGAAATAAATCCAGTTTAAAAATTCAATTATTACGCTTACAGGAACCGCAAAACTTTCTTTTGTCTAAAAAAAATACGATATACATTTTCATTACAATAAACATAATAAAAAAAAAGTCAGTACGCCAATATTTGAGCTTTAAATTTTACTTCGAGATACCATACAACAAATATGAACAGATATGTAATGCCGGTGTTATGTACATAACAAAACTTCCTGTGTTTACATGATCCAAATTTTTCATAAAGGTGTCAAAATTACGACAATTTTCATAAATTTCTAGCAGAGTTAATAAGAATTATTTACAGCTTATGATTATAAATTGAATTTGCTGATTTAACATCAGCTTAAAGTGAAATCTTCAATTAAAATAAAGAAATGTGAAAATCATATACATAAAGAATATTGAAGTTTCATGTTGATTTTAATTAGAAAACTTTCTTGTTATTTCTAAGGGGTAAACAGCTTATATCAGCTAGACGTCTAGCCACTTTTAAACGACGATAAGTTTTAAGATTTCATAGAAACGTTGACATAACAAAGATTGCGACTTCAGGCAATTAGTACACATTTTTACTGCATGTAATCTTTATCTGTAATATCACGCGGCGCTGTAACATTAGTCTATTACAAAATGTTAAAATGCAGAGAAAGACGATGGCAACGGAATGCGTTTCTGCCAGCTACCTGGTGTCTCGTAACGGGGGTGGGGTAAGCAAAGAGTTACCAGGTAGCCCCCAAGAGTCAGGTATACTGAATTTTCGTATCGGCGGACGATGTGGGTCAGTTGTATATAAAACGTTAGCACCCAATATCATTTTAGTTATTTGGTGGCTAAGTGTCGGTATAACACGGTCACAGTCAATTTCACTTCTTCTCTCGTCAGGCGTCTGCGGCGACTACTTCCAGCGACTAGGCGACTGGCAGGGATTTGGGATGCTTTCACGTTGATCGCAGCCGGTGCAAAGACGCAGCCAGCCAGCAGCCAGTGAATGGTGAAATATCTTACCAACTGAACGCATCCGCAGCGTTTGTTTTGAAAAATCAATGGGCCCATCGTGCGTCGTGAATTTAATGACAGCGTATAAAACAAACATTTACATCTGCGCCAGTGTCAAGTGCTTGTGATTCTTTTGTCGTACACAGTGCAATACAATAGCCCAAAACACATTCATTCATGGAGCAATGAAGTGTTGTTAGTACACTATCTAGATGATTCTAACGCGCATCTCTCTTGAAGAGAAGACCTTGCGTGCTCCAGGAGTTTTATAGGAACATTATGAACGTAAAGTTGGTAAGTTTTTATCGCCTGGTAATTCAATACATCACAAGATCACAAAACACCTTGCCTCACTATTTTCATCGAGTGGATTATGGATCATGAAATAAAGTTCAAAACTTTCTTTTAATACGATAAAATTGATTTAAAAAAAACTAATAACATTATTTTTCGCTTCAACTCTACGATTAATATTTGTCCAAGAAATTTAGGTGACGGTTGAAAAATGCTGAAAAAGCTTTTCGAACGTGTGTGGTCAATTTAATCACATTTGTAACTATTTCACGGTGTTGATTCTGAAGCTTTTTACTCTCGGTAGCCGCATTAAAGCATGACGAGCGGCGTCTTGAAGCGTGCACGCAAATTGAATCGGCATTATACGCCACGAAATACCACCGTAATCTAATATACAATGGCAAACAATCATTATCGACGATTGCGATTGCTCAATTTGTTTGTTAATTCCGGTACAGGAACGACATTGATCTTGGAATGAATGTTAATCTCCACATTTTTCTTTGATAACTCTTCTTCTCTTCTAATACCGGCGCGTCACGATATAACCCAATTTCAATTCTTAATTCCGACGAGTCGGACGCTTTCCGTGCTTGGAATTGCTTGGAAAGGGAAAGGTCAAAACCACAACAAAAAACATTTCTTTGAAACCTCAAATTGAAAATAATATCCTCTGCTTAAGCAATGTCAGCGATCTTGATTACATTTACTAATCACGCAGTGGTGGTTTGACGTAGCATATATAAATTTAAAAAAATATATATACAGAGCAATCGAAAAAAATGGAATTGCTATATGGTTACATCCTTGTTACCTAATGTCACTTTAAATTGAAAATCAAATTTGTTGCAATGTTATTTCGGAAGATCGGAAGTCAAATACATGGCACGAACTTTAACGCTTCAATTGAGCTTCAATCATTTTCGATCGCTCTGTAGATTGACAACATACCACGCCATAGACTAGAACTAGAGCCACTGACTTTCAGTAAATATGTCTGTACATATGCGCTGATGCAAGCAGCTATTGAACGACTCTTGACAGGCTGGTGAAAATCAGTCCCGTTTCAGATAAAACCCGCAAGGAATTGCATTTGGAAAGCGTTTATTAAAGTGTAATATAAAGGCAATCTACGTTCGCATAATATTCCGTATGCAATACACGCGCATTGTTCAGACGCGCAGCGTGTGTACGTTTGAACGCCATATGCTCACGAAAAAAAAACAGTGGAAACACGGAGGATTCGTCTTCTTCACTTTCCCATTTCCGACATACATTCCTTATTCTCATATTTATTGTCTTGAACATTTTGCATATTGTATCGCGAAGCCGTATCTTTTCCACACGATTCAAGTGCGCATTGTGGCTGCTGTGCGCTGGAATGTAGTTAAAGTTAGTGCTTCATCAGTAATGCATAGTTTTAATGCGAGTTTGTTTAAGTTCATTCCGAATGTAACAATAGATTATATGGGTGAAGGCTACTTAACGATGGAGCACCATCAAGAAAAATACTTTCTCCGGGTTTTACAAAACTTTTTTCGAGTTGTAATGCCGTATTAAGCACGTTTTGTGAGGAAACATTAGCACGTTGGAGGTTGGTTGTTTAATGCATTTTAAGCCACTTGAGACGAAGATTTTCTACACCGAAGTCCACAGTCGATTCGAACTGAATACATAGGGGACGACGCACGAAGTCGTAGAAATGCATCGATCATATTTCCACTATCGGCTTGGCTTTCGGGCACGTTGATAATTAAAATTGGAGAGTGCGCATATTTTGCCAAAAATAATTATATTTGTTGAATCGGCGACATATGCTTGCGGAGATAAATCAATACGAACTCTCAGCTCGCGCGTGCAGATATTGACCTACTGAGGCACTATTAAAGTAGGTATGTATTATATCCGCGGCTGGCTGCAAGAACAGCGGCCGATGCTGTTACCGTGTTAGCACCATCTTCCTCCACGTATATAAAATTCGTTTATATTCCGATATCACAACGCCATGCGCTTTCTTTGGCTGCGCATGTCGGCGGTTGGCATCAGCAGATTCCATTATAAAATGATTCGAAATGAAAGCCACGCCAGTCGCATGTAAGTATGTAGGAAAATACGCAAATGATGCGCGCGCGCAAAAAGGTGAGACCTGAGACATATCGCAAATGATTAGAAATTCAAATGTGATCTCTGATGATTGGCTTAATATAATTTATAGTTTAATTAGGTTAAGTAATTATATCAGTGCTCTTATTTAAGGCGCAAATCGCATGCAATGGGAGCACGCCCAGTTTTTATCAATAATAATTATGCACTCTACATGTGATGCCATATCCGATGTCGGCCGGCGTTACGCCGATTTTATTTGTACCAGGAAGTGCATTTATCTAAAGCGCAAACTCAATGTTTACTTAACATTTGTATTTGCATTGAGATAAAGCCGACGTCACAAATCACACAAATCGAGAAAACCACTGCGGAGAGTGCGTGCTAACATGTTATCTTCATTTGCAATTACACTGAAATGAAATAAAATGAAATTGTTATTGTATTTACAAATGCGGTGTGTGGTGTACCACATAAACAATTATTGTCCATTGCAGGTGCAGTGGCTTCAATGCGAAGGCCAGTAGCACGATTAGGTTTTAGATTTTCTAAATGCGAAGTTAGCAATAATGTTTTTTGGCTTAACCAAATGCAATAAGAAAACATCTAGGCAAGTTTGTTTCATGTAGACCAGAGGCATGATACTGCTTTAAACCATGTGGATTTTCGCGCGGTTATAGGTAATTACATCGCAGTTAGCAGTCGGTAGTGACTACTTTTTAATACATAGTTGTCGACGCCGTGACGCGATTGTGGCGAATGCTATGCGATAAACACGTACAATAAGACTAGAAAGTCACACGTTCGAAAACAACTTACACGTGTGATCTTCCATAACTCTTGAACGAGAGGAAGGCACATATCTACTTAGCTATATACGCTTGACAAAGAAAGACAACTGACAGTTGGCAGCACAAAATTAGTTGCATTAAAGACACAATTTTAGATGATTTTTAATTTTATTTCCAGGTCATCCTCATATGCTTACTAAGCGGAAGCAATGGATTGGAAGGAGTAGAAAATAGCACGAATACGTTACCATCACATTCTTCACTAAACCATACATCAACTAAATTAGAGGAAAAAGTCGACGATGTGTCAAATAATGCCGATGCGTCGAAGAGCGAAGAGACGGGGTTTATGTCAAAGCTGAGCAATTTAATTTTTGGCGCTGGTGATGATACTGTAGCCTCAGATACGCAACAATCTTTGCAATATGGTCCACCACCGGCGACACGGCACGGATTTCAGCAGGACTGCAATCCTTGCAACAAGGAGCCGTGGATTCCTATCGCGACTAATTACGGTCATAACACGATAGTGGGCTTCATGCAACCGCATGACACAGCTCACTTGGGCAACGGCGGCGGCGGTTTATACAATCAGCACAACTTTCCATCCGGGAGTTACGGTACGCCTGCAGTTAACCAGGGGTACCATCCTCCTCCTCAACCTTCCTACAATCCTCCGTCGTCGCCACATATTTTAGAGAATTTTAAACCTCCGCAACCACCATTGCAAAACTATGGTGCTCCAAGTTTACCAATTTCGTCTCCTCCTCAAAATTTCTACGGTCCCCCAGCTCCATTGAAAAGTAACTATGGACCTCCACCGCCATCTTTCAATCAACCACCAGCAAATAACTACGGTCCTCCTCCTCCACCAGCGGAGAACTACGGCCCACCTCCACTATCAAATAATTATGGTCCACCTCCATCACAACCAAATTTAGATTATGGGCCACCAATATCTGCTCCGTCTTTCACGGCTCCAAGTGGGTACCATGATCCACCGCTTCAAGTTTCAGCACCAGCCCCAGCTCCTAAACCAGCACCTGCAAACTTTGGAAATCATTACGGTGCACCAAAACCGATCTATAAAATTCCACCTAAAAATTATGGTCCTCCAGTTAATCAACCCACATTTGGATTGCCCAAGCCTGGTTATCCGTTAGGAAAAGCCCCAAGGCAAATTCGTCCCAGTTTCTTTCAACGCCCTGGTCCGCAGTACGGAGGACCGCCTCTACCGCAACCTGCCTACAAATACATTCCGCTGAATAAAGGAAAGTTCACCAACCTTCCCACCAACTTCAAGCCACCGCCACCACCTTCAAATTATAACGCGGGTGCTCCAATAAGCTTCAACAGTTTTGGCACTTTTGTAAATCATGGTGCGCCTGCTCAACATCACGACATGAAAACGCAAATAACTAATCCTGAATATTTACCACCCCCAGATCAGTTACCAATTGCTCTTGGGCATAATGCCGAACCCATTGCGCTTCCAAACTTATCTTCCCGTCCAATTGCTCCCCTGCATAATCCACAAAATTTCTACGATAATTTCCCTCAGCCTGGTTCCCATGTTGAAATACCATATGAAAGCAATGTTCAAATTCAACAAAGTATTCCCGTTACGGATTTCGTAGCAAGTATTGAACATCCGATAAATGTCATTCGATCCCCAATATTTGATGTAGATGTGGCAAACACCAGTTCGCAATCTGATGGGTACTACCAACATACTACAGTGCTTCCTCAAACCAACCTTAACAACTACGGCTTTCAACCAACATATAGTTCAATAAGCGATAGTGGCAATTACGATGATTATAAACTGAGTGAAAATCCAATCGTGGTGGAAGACACACATGTAGCGGCTGCGACAAACGAAAATAAAACCGTCAGCAGTTTCAATAATTTGCACAGTAGCGAGGTTGGTGAAGACTTCATTCAACAGATATTGAATGGCATAAGCGGGCAGCAAACTCCTCCACCTTCAACATCAATGCAGCCCCCGCCAATTGGTGAATCTTTCTGGCTCGCGCCCAATCACTTAAATTCTGGTAGATATGAAGAAAATGCTGGCACGAAGAAACCCAAGCAGATACAGATCATTATTCCATATACTACCAATAATGAGTATGACAAAAAGAAACCATACATGCATCCTGAAGTTCCGATACAGCATAACGAAGAATACCGTGCATCTGAGCTGAACCATGTAACTGCGGCTGCAGTAAAAGAACCTCCAGCAGTCGTTAACATTCAGGAGCTATTCAAAAACAACAATAAAAACCACAACTATAAAAACCTACCGTTCGATGTGATCCGTCTACAGAAGAACATTGATGGCTGGACGGAACAAGAATACTCGAAGAATATATTTGCATACGGGAAGCCTTCTGCAGCTATTACTTCCGCAGCAACCTCAACAACGAAATTTATTCCTTCCAAGCGAATTCCCGATGATTACCTTACCACATTGCCCTACAACTTTGCTGAAACAAAGCTATCATCGACCACACCACGCTCTACCCACAAATATTTAGATCACGAACCAGCTGGCAGCAACAGTAAAGAATATTTGCAATCAAACTTAATTGCCACCACGGAACAAACCACGACACCCAAATTTCAAAAAGTTACCAAACTTCAAAGTTGGGACAAAATACACATTGCAGTGAGTCCACTAACGAAAGAAAAAATCTACGTAGTGACGCCACAGCCCAAAACAGCGACGTCAAATTGGAGGCAATCGCGAGATAATGAACGTAACTCAACGTTTTCCATCAGTATAATGCCCATGCGCAACAAGACCGAGGACTCTAATGACGTGCGCGTCGTGCTCAGCGAATGGCCGCACTTGAGTAAGTATTCACCTCTCTGATTTCATAATGCATTTTAATTGCAACCGAAAAGAACTTGAGCGAAAAAGGGAAATTTGCAACGCGACGTCGCCGTGATTTTTACTTTCACGTAATGATAATGACTTGAACGCGAGAAGCGTTGCCGGCGCTGAATAACTCAACGCGATGCTGATTGCGATGCGCATTTGTTTCAGTAAATAATTTAGCGACAATCACCAAGCGCCCACCGGCAACGGCAACCACAACGCCGCCGCCGACGTCGAGACATCCTCTCTTCGGTCTCATGGACCTGTCTTCCTACACGCCGCCAGCCAATTCGACGATAGAAACGTACTCGGGCCATTCAAAGGTAAAAATACAATGAAAGCCGCACATCACACAAGCCACCAGCCACAGATCACTCGCACCATACATTACCATTTCTCTTACACAGCGCAGGTGAGTGTGTTACTATTTATCCATCTTCTTTATAACACCATTGTTTGCAAACACGATTCTCACGAAATTTAACCTAATAAAATTATTAAATTTCACTAAGCTTATGCTTACCCTAGGTGATAAACGTTGCCACGGCATCGCTGAAGAAGCGCGGCGCTGAGGAAAAGAAAGTAACGACTACAATGAAGAGTACGCCGCTCAAGTAATAAATTAAGCAAATCGATTAAGTTGCCATTGATTGAACAGAGACAATTTTACATAAGCCAGTGTAACCAAAGTGATGAGTGTTGACTTTATGGAGTGTTTTTGATTCCTACCATTTCATATGATACTGCATAAGTGAAATTATCGAGTTTAAATTGAAAACATTGTAAGTGTAGTACAATTCTTTTGTGTATATGATTTAGTCTTATATTATAGTATTTATTCATCAGAATAAGATAATCATATGTTAGTGTAATTAATAAGAATTAAGTAGTGAATAAATTTATATTCTGCCTATAACCTCTGGACTTCTGGATATAGTTTAAATAATAGGATTTTATTTCTAATATTTATTCATTAAAAAACACGAAAATTATCGTAAGAATTTTATAGGTACGTATAATATTTAATCAAAAGTCTCACTATATTCAATTTCATCATGTCAGTTGAAAATTGCGTAAAGTACGAACTTTATCAAATTCGTAACTCAGTCGACTAAAGGTTTGAACTTGTTATTCTCAACTATCTGCAAGCATGCCCAAGCCCGCTGCTCGCTAATGTAAGGAAGAATCTTCGCCACTTGCATGGAGCCCTGCGAACACAAATAATTACATCTCGTTTGTTTGGAGTACAAATTAACGCGAAAACACAACGCACCAGAAACTTTTTCTTGCGGCCAGGCTCTTGTCGAAAGTAGACCAGCGAATCCGACGTGAGCGTGATGCGCTGATGTTTTCTTCTCGAATTCAACAATTCGAACTGACTCGGCAGACAATCCAGATCCAATCGTACTGTGCCCGTTTTGAAATCAAACGTGAATCCAGCCCACAACCACGCTGCAGAGACACCAGTTTAGCACTTAATTAATATACTACTGTGGAACTTAATCAATAAGCAAGTCATAAAATTATGTATGTTTATTATACTCACCAGCCAGTGACGATTTCCTGTGAAATTGTTTCGGTAGCTTGAAGTCGACCTGGCGTAGGCTGTGCGTGCCGACCAAGATATACTTCAACGTTAGCGTGTTAGTTTTCAAGTTGGAATTGATCTGAAACCATGGCGTCAATTTGCCAGGCGCGTTCACCGATAGTAGCGTTCCGAGATTGTTCTTTTGCTGGCGGTATAAGAACAGTACGGTAAAACCAGATTCCGCCAGCATAGCCTCGGTGATGGCGCTCGAATTGGCGAGGGGGACATTTTCGTAGGGTAGGCGAAATTTGTAGGCTGGATATTTTAGGATCGGACCTTCAACCAACGATACTCCAGGGTCTTTTGCAGATACATTCATCAACTTCAGGACGTTGATTTCTCCTGTGGTCAAAGATAATAAAACGCTGAAGTAATAAATATTGAGTATACATATTTAATTTTATATGTTGTTGATTGTTATATATTGGTGCAATGTTTTAAAATTGATTATTTTCATTTGATGTCAAATCTATAATGCCAATAAACTCATTATAGATAACAAAAATAAATTAGGTCAGATAAGGACAAGACATGAAAATATAACAAACTTTATATAAAACAGAAATAAAACAACATATTATATAATAATAATATGTGTAGTTGTATAGTAAAATAATTTCAGAAAGCTTTCATTTGGTACCTGGTAGTTCTGCAGCCGGCGATTTGCTCGTAATCCGTCCAGTCAAGATGAAGTTATCAATCGATGCTGCGCATAGAACGCACAGGCCACTTGCCAAACAAATCAGCAAGACCAACAGCGACATGTCTTACAACTCGTAGGACTTGCAGTGCAGCAGTCACTTCGAATCCGAATTAAATTATTACGATGGGCGTGAGACTGCAAGACATATTTATTTTTAGCATGCACTCGCAGCCGAGCGTCCCTTCCTCGGGGACATCGAATCCCGCGCGACTTTAACCGGGCTGCAGGCTAGCAGCACAACTCTTGTATGCACGATACACACTGTACTGTACTAGTATAAAATATAGCGCACAAAAGTCTTGCAAAGCAACTTTACTGCCCGCAGTAACCTTGCCTAGGGCCTCGTTAAAGTTTGGGCAGCAGTAGCATCTGTCGCAGATCTGGTACTAACCTGTCCACTAACATACATTTGATACAGTGTCGATAATCACGCAGGCCTGCACGTTGGCCACGCGCAGTCTCCATATCGACCGAGCATTCGCGCCGCTCCGCCCGCAAGTAAGTGAAAACAAGATTCCCATTGACGACGGGCGACCTTTTGTAACGCTTGCAGAATGCCCCGCTTGCCTGGATGCCTGAGCCTGGCACCTGGCAGATTGCCATCGAACAATGCCGAATGCCGACAGTGTAGAGTGGAGGTGGAGGTCGCGGAGCCTTGGAGTCGAGTAAGTACAGAGTATAGCGTTTGCTACTCTGTGTGCCGCGTAGCTTATGAACAAAAAAACACAGAGTGCGGAAGTATTCCTGTGTGTTCTCTGCGTTCATTTACAATGCATAGCTTTACAGACTGTGAGAATTTTCCATTGGATTGGTATCTCTATCTGGTATCTTCCCTGCAATCCTATAATTCCTACAAGAGCAATGATTTTTTAATAACTCTATGTCATTAATGTCATCACGACAGAATCTTTGCTCAAAACAATGTGAAATCAAAGTAGAATAAAGTACAAGTTCCGATGTGTACCGCTGTTCCGACACTGAGATGAAACATCTAAACATTGAATGAATGAAAACTGAAAACAAAGAAAACGAACAATTTTGACTTCCCACTACCTCACGTCATTCGGATCCATACTGGTTCCTTAAATAAAACCTTAAACTCTTAAATATATTCCCGAAAATATAGAATATATCTTTAGCATATTAGCAAAAACACGCAGTAAACTTCTATTATTTTTGCAATTGTGAGCATTCACACTTGTGACGAACAACTTGAATTAATTTAGTTTTACCTGATAGAACTTCTATATTTTAGAAAATACATATTTGTTCTAATCAACTGATGTTTAATAAATATGATAAGTTGTCGATATGAAACAAATTAAAACTTAACTAAAGTTAGAACATGTAGAGCCATCTGGTAACGAATATTTTAAATACTAGACCTGTTGTAAACCATTTTGTTCATGAATCTTGGGATCATGGCGTTGCTAAATGGTTTAATTAGCATTGTTTGGACTCTAATTGTGGTCGAAGCGAATATGCGAATATGAAGCACATATCAGCAAAGTGACTGAAGCCAAATTTGGCTTGTTCTTGTTCTGGTTCTAAACAAATCTAGAAACTCGTAGGAGTTTGACTTCACAGCACGTCCAAAAGCGGCCGCAGAACGTCTATGAACCTAACCCCATCCTTCAACTTCATCTTCGCTTCATCTGCATCACGATCAGCATACATAAATTGTAATCAAAGGCAATGAAGAATAAACGTAATGAATAAAGAATTCAAGTAACTTTAATTGCAATGTCCGGCTTCGAAATGAATGAAGAGAATGAAAGATCGGAAGAGGAACTGAGTGCAGCATTTCAATCACTAGAAGTAAGTCATTGCAGCAATTTTTATTTTTGAAATCAATTGTGTGAGTTTTTTTTTAGCTTGTAGCAAAAAACTTATATGATTTTCGAGATCATTACTTTGAGCATCACAAGATTGAAGATGCAATCAAAAGGAATACTCATATTGAAGAGCAACTTCAAGAAACAATGAAAATATTTGATGAAAATAAAGGTATACATGTTCTACTTGGCTCTGACTCATTTGATGTTTACTGACAACATTATTTCGGTTACAGACTGTGAAAAAAATCGTCGCGCTAAGTATTATTATCTTAAAGGGTATATTTTAAATGTAGTCCCTAAATATTGCAAAGAAGCTGAGGAGTTGCTCTTCAAGGCTGTGAAATTGGACCCAAAATTAATAGGAGCATGGAATGAATTAGGTGATTGCTACTGCAAGAAGAACAATTTAACAGAGGCAGCACATTGCTTTGACAAAGCTTTAAATTATGTAAGGATTTGCCAATTTGATATAAACGATGGTACATACTAAAAAATGCACTTACACTTACACTTACAGGAAAAGAACAAGACATCTTTAAGAAATCTTTCCATATTAATGAGATTGCAACCTGCGAACAGCACTGAAGAAAGGTTGAAGAATCTTGAGCTTGGTTTAAAATATGCAAAGGAAGCTGTGCAGTTGGATACACAAGATGGTAGCTCATGGGCAGTGCTTGGAAATGCGTATTTGTCTTCTTTTTTTGGCATTTCACAAAATCCAAAAACACTTCAGCAATGCCTAAGTGCCTATACACAAGCAGTATGTACTGTTAAATAATTTAGGCACTCTGTAATATTAAGAAAATAATTATTTTAGGAAAAGGATATAGTTACGAGGAATACTTCTGATTTGCACTACAACAAAGCTATTGTAAGTTTCATTCAGATACTCTTTGATTTATTTTATAAAACCTGCTCAAAAAGTGTTTTCTTCTAAGATGTTGAAGTATGAAGAGGAATATTTATCTGCCCTTGAAGCATTTGACAGGGCAGTAAGTTTAGATCCCACCTGGGAAGCGCCACAAATCAAACGACGTCAATTAATAAACTACCTAAAAGAAATTGGCGAAATGGTTGCAACAACCGGCAAGACGAAGGCAAAGAAATTAAACCAGTTGTTGCGCACCCTGGATGCGAAGCATTTAGGTCCCTATGGCGGAGGCGGCTATATTTCCACGGTTGGTCAAAAAGTGAACCTAAAAGAAGTGCAGTTCAATGATCTGAAGCCAGGCCTGAACGAAGAAAGGGTTGTTCTCGGCAAGGTGGTTTGCTCCGTACGCAATGAGGACACCGTACCATTGTAAGTAATTGATAGCATGATGTTTTATATTATCCACAAGTGGTTAGGATAGGCATACTAAATCGTCGGAGTGAGTAATTGCTCTTACCCACAATAATATAGTCAAATTTCTGTAAACGTACCGTTATGGGTGACATCTATTACGCGGTCGTATGACTAATTAAACATTAGACAAACAGAGAGATCAACGTCAGATTTGAACGAATTTGTCAAATATCTTTGTTCGT
>JARJDQ010015058.1:0-10409 GCA_030264215.1 Geostiba sp. GC000077 | reverse complement strand
TCTACGATTCATTGCCAACCCCTTACCTCCACCCATCTGTGCCCCATTTCCTTAGTGTATTTTCTTTCATTTGAGGCTTTGTTTAGTTTCAAACTTCGGGCCATTTTTCTATTTGTTTTACGACGCGATGCCTTTTTACACTCAGTTTGAGAACTAGTCGCGATAGGGATGCGTGCGCCCTGCTCGTATATTACATGCGGAGATAACATCCTGTGCGCCGAAAAGCAGGCAGGCTCCTCCACCACTCATGGTGGAGGAGCCTACCGTACGTGCTGTATCTCGCCCGACGATGTGGGGGGAAGACTTCCGGGGAGTGGATAGCATGCGTTAAAGTGGCGCTGGGTTGTGGATGCGATGCGAAAAGCTGACAGAAGCGCAAACTGCTGTGCCATGCCCAGGATATCCACAGCGCGACAGTTCCAAACATAATATACATGTTCATGTAGTCCTTCTAGTACAGATCATTTGGTGAGGTTAGGCAATCTTTGGTACAGATAGTAATTTCATTACTTAGATGCGTAAATAAAAGCTTTTCTTTCTTCTGCCAACTTTATCACTTTCTTACGACTACATTAGACGTCTAGGTCTAGACTCTAGACATTTTTTTGTTCCCCTGTCACAGTTACAGTTACACTCTGAGAAAAAAATGTTTGTGCTGCTTTTTCTCCTTCTTCCCAAAGCCAGAGAATAAAGATATCTTTCCACTTATTTTTCTCCATCGTCTTGATCTTCGCTATTCTCGTGCTCCTCTTTTTTTTGCAAATGTACAATTACATTTTTTCCGTAGGTTTATCAAGCTTTTATCAATCCGTATTTGTACATGCAGGACGTCGCCAGTGATGAATACCTTTCGTCTGTGACGTTAAATTGGATTTTTTGTGGATTTATGCGATATCCGTTTTTCACAAATAACATTTTATCGGCAATATTGCAATATTCGTCAATCGAATGGAAATGACATCAGTTACCATTTTACCAATTACGTGACTGCAAAGTTAATTTTTCACTCACACTCACCATAACCACATCCAGATCGCGTTTTTGTACAAAAAAATTGCTATCAGAAGAGTTACTAAACTATGCGCGAAATTGTATTAAAAAAAAAAAAATAGACGTGCAGGAAGAAAACGTTTCTTATCAACAGTCCACTTTTCATGTTGTTCAGCGACGACGCGCGCGGTCGCCTGGTTTAAAAGCGTTGCACCCCGGACAACCCTGCGCAACCGTTATTAAATTCCCTCGACGTCGCTGTCGCCAGCGCGGCGTCTACTTGTACTTGTTAGTCGCGTCCATGCCACCGCCCCCGCTGGCCCTTTATGCGAACCCACTAAGCGCGACAAATTTTCTACAAATTTCTCTCCATATTCGCTCTGCGTTCTTTTCGTCTTGAGCATTCGTCTTGAGCCGCCTTTTTGCGGGCCCCCAGCTCACTTTCAAACTATTTGCCCACCTCTTCGCTCTCCGCATGACTAGAAGGTGGATTTTATTTACTTTTTTTTGTACTCCGTCGACCATATTTCATTTTGTGCAGTGCACACCTATTATAAGAAAATACAGGGTGTTTTTGCTGTGTGCATCTAATAAATTGAAGAAAAGCCTGATGTATGATAACGGCCACCTGAGCAGGATTCTTTAGTTTTGTGAGTTTGTTAATGCAAGTAAGCTATGGTGGAGGCGCCGGGTCCAAATGGTGGAGGAGCCGGGAATACGAGTTTTTACCTGATTTTGCTTGTTTTTCCTTTTGTGTCTATGCTATGCACTATCCTATTTTAGGTGGGTTCTCGGGAAACAAGATGCTTGAGGATGCAGAGTCGCCGAGAAGCCCGATCGATTCCTCGAGATTCATCTTTATTAAGACACAAAGGCGTCTAGCATTGAATACTCGACGGCGCGTCGTCTTTGGCGTGAATTGGAGGACTTCGCCAAGCATCGTGCAATATTGATGGACGATCACGATCGCGTCATTTGAATTTGAATTTCCGTTAATGAAATTATCACTCATGACATGTCCCTAGGGGGTTGCTGCAGAATATAGATTGATTAAATACTTGAAGAAATAATTGAATTCCCAAAGAACTCATTTGCAAACTTAAAAAAAAAAAAAACTACAAACACAAGAAAAATAACTCAATTTCGTCACTAATTTGAACCCTAATTAAGATTTAGTTTCTCCTTACTTGGCTTTATGTCATTACATTAGAGTTGTTTTTTTTTGGTCCCTTCTTGCATCCCAGCGCTAAGTGTTTTGTTTCATTTCTTTCCTTCGTTAACTTTTGTGTTTTCTCTTGCCTCGCAACATCATGCCATCGCAAATGTTATTCAGTTAGTTTTAATTTGTTCCTAGTGTTTTTCACTCGCTCATTTTCCCTACATACGTGTTGCACAATGCGCCAAGCTAGAACTTTTTTCTTTGTTCAACTCGAACTAAGTAATTTCCAACAAACAGTACCAACAGTTCTAACAACAAACTTCGCTTTGTTGGCTCTTTTTTTAAATGTCTTGTTACTTCTATTTCTACAGGGTCAAATCAAAATTAAACAAATATAACCAAAATAGAAATTTTATGTGTTTTTGAAAACTAATTTAATTCAAAGTTTCTAAAAAGTCAATAGAGCTCGGATTTTCAATTCAAATTTAACAAAAAAAAAGTGCCACGTGAAGAGTTTACACTCATTTCTAGACACTCGGTATACCACGTTTAGTTATTTTAAGCTTTTACACTGTGGTTGACATTTTCCGTGTCATAGTTTTTCTCTCCGTGCTGTCAAAGCTCTCAGTGCTTGAACAAAGCTCTTAGGAATATTGGAGTTTTTATGTGTCTTTAAGTAAATTACAAGTGGGCCATCGTGCGAAATGCGAACGTTGGCGTAGTTCGAATACTAATGGCCCTTCCTTCGCGCATCCCCAAGATACCACACCGCCTAATGGAGCGTTGATGGCTAACTGGTAATCCAATGATGATAATACTACTTAGGCCTTTTTTACGCAAACACTAATGCAGTACACTTTGCACCAAATCGTATTTATTTAGATATTATGCCTAGAGGCAGTTACTATACCGGAAGTTAAATTAGGAAATCTACATACATAACCTAATTTGTGGAAATTTTTGTTGTGCAAGTTTCCGCTACATGTAGGAACTTCTAGAAAGCGCTGGCATTGTTGCCTTGTTCACCTTGTTCCTGCAGTGAACTTTTAGTGCGCTAATTACTTCCTTCGCTAGGTAATACGGATGTACAGGAGTGCAGCGTGTAGAGGAACTTTTATTATGGCCACCGTACACAGTACAGTGTGATGTAGTTTTAAGTGTCTGTGGGAACTATAAATATGGTTAATACCCAGCGTGGGTTTTCAGTACTTTTTCCACCACAGTGTGTTCCCAAAAAAGCAATACTTTAAAATAGACTTAAAGTATAATTTTATCTAATGGCAGAATGAGACAATGCATTATATGCTATGCAACCAATAATTCTTAATGTTGTACATTCGGTTGCCTATAGTGTTGGTAAAGATGTGCTTGCAACGTGGAATGCTTTGAATGATTCTATGCCTGTGCCAGTTCTAGTCTTCTAGTTTTGTGTTTCTGGGCGAAATTTCACAATTTGAAAGTTTGCCCTCCGCGGCTAACAACTCCGGGATGCGGACGTGGGAGGCGGCACTGCCGGAAGTTGGTTAGACTAAGAATAGACTGTTAATGATACAAGTTGGGCGAGTTTGAATAATATATGGATTGTGGGACGTCATTTGCGCCCCGTCGTGGCGGACCGTGAACACCCCAGCCGCCCCCACCAGCCGCCCCCCTCTTATCGAATACATTAGGCGCTTGTTTTTGTTTCCTGCGGGCCTGCGGCTTAGTTTCGTGCATTAAATATTACATGCAATTCTGCAATTCTGATCTTGAGTGCATACAAAGTTGCATACGATTTGGGCGCAGTTCCGAAGTCAAAGTTTGAACGCCATGAATAATGATTCCGATGAAGTTTTAATGGTCATTGAAGCATTAAGTTTGCAAATTTGATTGTTCTTGATTATTCTTGTTTCTCCATTTGAAACTTTGTGCAAGCAAAAAGTCATTTTGCATGCTTAGATTTTTCCATCATAGTGTGTTCCCATAAAAGCAACACTTTAAAATACACTTAAAAGTATAATTTTATCTAATGGCAGAATGAGACAATGCAGTATGCTATGCAACCAATCATTCTTAATGTTGTACATTGGGTTGCCTATAGTGTTGGTAATGATGGGTATTAGTTCGACCAAACATCAATTTTTTGTTTATATCTCCTGTACTATTTGTTTCAGATGTGCGGTCATGGAGTGGCGGATTAGTTTCATTATCGCGCTTGTGCTGTACCGCAGTGTGCGCGTCACTGGCCTGCCGGATGTCATCAGAATTGGTAAGTAAAGTAAAACGTATAAAGTCACAACATTTTAGCACAGCATTGCCATGTCTTCCGGTACGATGGTTTTTACAACATGTGCAACAGTGACTCAAATAGAAAACTGCAATGGTTTGCAGTGCATACTTTTTGCTCAAGCGCTGAAGATATTGAAGCATGAAGCGTAAACGTAAATGCAAACGTTCGTGCTTCCGAATTCACTTGCTGCGCGCACAACCCATAAATTCAAAGCGCGCTTTCTTTTCCTACCCAACTTCCCAGTCTTTTTGATGCGCGCGTGTTACAATGGAAAATTGTTTCCGTCTACAGTCTATAAGTCTACAGGCTGTTCGTTTTTTTCCCCAACTTTTATCATCGTGCTATACAACAAGCTGCAATGCAATGTTGCAAACATTGTATTTGTGCAGTTCCAAAACTTGCCACCAGATGGAGTTGGTAGTGGCGTTCTTTGGAATTTATTGTCTCGTACTGATGCTGACGAATAAATTGCGTCGAAATTCTTTGTTCCCCTACGGTTTATTGCCATCGCTGTTGCTATTGTGTCCATGCTTCCGTTGTGCGGGCCGTTTTGTACACTGGCATTGCATAAAAGGCAATTTTCCGCCGACATAGTGAACTCGTTATGTTGCGTCACGCGCGCGCCCTCGCGTTATTCTTTCGCTACATAAAATTATATACGCCCGTCGATTATTTGCCCTCGCGCCCACCCCCCCCATTCGCATTCTGCGCCACTGCGTGTCCTGGTGTCCTCACCGACAAAGTTCTCTTTTACTTAACATTCTCCTTGCTTTGTTGACTTAATAATAATCATAGCATTAATGTAATAACCGTGCGACTCTGAGCTCTGAGCTCCGAGCGTATATAATGGGGCCAAAGGACCATAACGAAAGTTAAGTCGTCTGAAAGACTTCGTCCTGAAAATAATTGGTTATTTATGTGCGCGAAGGAAGGTCGTGCGTGAATTGTGATGTGCAGTTTTTCCGGCCGAGGGCATGAAGTGCATTTGCGTCATAATACTGAATAAATGGAGTGAAAGTCTAACCTCACTTCCGGAGGAAAAGGGACCAGTTTTTCGCATGTTTTTAGTAGAAGGGAGATGGGGGAAAATACGAAATCGTTAGTGGACGAGTCGAACGAGTTTGGGATAGTTTTACCGGTGTGGTGCCCTTTTGTCCTTCCGTGGAACGTGCGTCAGTTTCTTATTCCCTTTTTTCCTGCGAACCGGTGCGATGAGAAGCGACGACAAGCCGCAAACCCAACCGCCAAGTAAATCCGGATTCATGGTGATAAATGCAAAACGATTTTCGTCTTGTCTCGTCTTCGCCTACGCCCTCCGCCCCCCGGCACACCGATTGCTTTTTTGACCTTTGGACTTCGACGCCTCCTTGACCTTTTACGCTTTGCCATTTTTTTATTATTTGATCTGCTCCAATCTCCAATATGTTTGTAATGTTTGCGCCAAAAAATGGTAGAAGATCATGAGCAGCAGGATCAACTAGTTCTCTCCTTCCACCTTCCAGCAGTGAGTGTTTTTTATGGCATTGACGGCAAATCAACACTTTGTTAGCCCGATTTCAATCCATCTTCGACATCTCTCTTTTCAGAGTTCTGCTTCCACTGGTTCCACATTCAATTCCAGTTCTTTGAGAAGGAAGGGCATTTTAGTGCGTCGCGGGCACTAAACAGCCGCACGCTGGGAAACAGCGAGGGCAAAACGCCACGTTGGCATGAGGACATAAATCCTGCGACCGCAACACGCCCAGCCCGCATCCTTTTTGGTCCGCCAAGTCGAAAATCCACTGCCATACGTCCTTTTCGGGACGCGACGCAAAGTCGAGATCGAAAATGCCTTTTACCCGCCGCCATCCTACAGCCATTCTAGGGCTTCCTTCCTAATAAGGCGCACTTTGCTCAAGCCACTCCGCATCATAAATATGAAAAGTTAGATTAGTTTACCGCGCTACATAAAACACACAATACAATCTGAAACAATAACAGCCGGAAAGAACTAATAAAAAAGACAGGATTGTAGAATAAGGCAATATTAAGGTAATTTTAGGTAGGTATTACGTAATACGAATAATACTAATGTTTATATACAGGGTAATTCATTAGTCGCAGCTTATCTCTGGAGGTTTTGTAATTTTCTATGTTTAGATGATAAATGAATGTGAATGCTCCAAATTCTCCGAGTGTAGATGAACGATCAATTTCTCGGTGCGCGTTTATAGTTTCAGCGCGAATAGTAATTTGACAAATGAACATTATCCCTGGTAATGCTTGCAGAATGGAACCTTTATGCTCCGTGGCACGTTAATACTCACCATCAATACTATAATAGATGTTTAACCTATGTAACCAATTATACACCAAACAACTCGTGAGTATAACAATTTGCACGCACAATAATGACTTGGGAATACGGGACGAGTTTAACCTCAAATGACACCTTCTACACCTGTTTCTGGCTGCATGCCCGGCGTGTTCTGGATGGTTTCGGATGCTTTCGGTTGCATCGCATTAAATCCGCGCCATGTGTGTGCGCAACCAATCGTACACTCACGCACCCATATACAGATGATAGCCCATCGCGCTGATGAAATTGCCCGGTGCTTGTCGGGCAGCCTATCTATGCAAGATAATGCAATGCACAGATACCAGCGTTGCAGAGTCAATATATTTATTCAATTCCCCCCCGGCGCGCATCCGCCGTCCACCCAGACGCATCAATCCTTCACGCACACATTCGCCTGCTTGGGAAATAAACGAGGCCTTGGCTCAACGCTTGGAAGTTCTCCAGCGGGCAGGCTTCGACCTTCCGAGCATCCGGCTCGCAGACTAATTCATAAATCAATAAATTTGCTCCCTGCATCTATACGCACGATTTAACTTAACCAGAACTAGAACCATTAAAGAAAGAAAACTTTTGCTATACAACTTTTTCACCCACCTGTACACAAAACTTACTTTTCTGCTCAATCCAACGAACTGAAAATGGACGTTTTCAACGATGCACGCAAGCGGGCCCGTGATCTTCTAAAATTCCGCTCGCAACATGAGTTAGAATGAGTCGGGCCGCTCTAAACGCTATTTTTCTCCCTCGGTCCACAACATAGTATATATTTACGACGACGACTACTATTATATTAAACTATATTCAATTATACTAATGTGCTAATTTACGAGTGGTAGTTGAAAAAATATAGTATGTTGTGCACCTAGGGACAAAAATAGTGTTTAGACTCTTCTAGAACCCGCGGGCCTTTAAATATTTTAACGGCCCGCTTGGCGTGCATGAAAATGATCAATTTTCAGCTCGCTAAATTGTTAGCCCCATGTCAATATGCGACTTATTAGAAACTACTATTTAAACAGTTTATAATAGCTCCTCACGTATCGTTCTAAGCAGTGTATTGTTGGTTGCCTGTATTACCCACCAATTCCATTCACAAGTGCACTCGCATTTGTGTATGGGTGACTTTCTGATTTGCAGTTTGTAAAGTGGGCGTAATTAATAATCACGCTAATTGCAAACGCCACCGCAAAGTTTCATCAACCTTTGTGAGCGGTGTGCCGGTGTGCAATTCGCTTCGGATTCAATTTGGCTGCATGTTGGCACGGAATGCATTGTGCTGTGAAAAGTTGGAGAGGTGGGGGGGGGGCGGAGCGATAGTGGAATTAATCGCAATCGCAGTGAGACGCACATGTGCGCCAGGCAGCAGGTGGAAAACGCATTGCAAGCGTGCGCACTGCGCCGCGGGGGTGAAACGTTTTGCCACCCTTGGTGGGTGGCTCTTGGCTTTAGCCGACATTATTAACGCGTCGTGATTGCACTGCGAACGTTAATTGCATATGAAATAATTTCCTCGTTTGCGCAAACGTACGCTATGCACGAGCAAGCATCATTAATTGGACGACATTAATATTTTCCCAATCTCAAGACTAATTATTATTTTTTTGCTCACCTGCAACAGAAACATGCTTTTTGGTACTAGAATTAGGGCTGAAAGTGAAATACTGTAGGCAGGTGGAATAAAAAAATGAAAAAGCCCAAGGGCAAAAATGGAATACGCCTGAGCTTTCAATATGTGTACGAAATTACTATTATTAGTTCGGTTGGGCATGTAATCTCGGCTCGCGTCTCAAATCGCCTAGTATCAGCTCTACCTACACAATATACCATATTAAGTAAATTAAAATGCAAGTGTTTTCTAAATGCATCATTAAAATTGAAGAAGAAAACTATTTCAGAGAAAACGTCAATCGTCGATTGCTTTGCCTCGCTTTGCCTCGCTCGCCGTCGGCTCTCGCCGGAATCTTTATTGCACGTGGGAATCAAAGCTCACCTTTCCTCCCTATTTTTGAAGAAGCAAAGAAGCGTTTCCGCCCAAGAAGGCGAAAAACTATTTTGCACAGTTACAGTATAGAATAGCTTTTTATTTCATAGATTAACTAGTTATTATATAAATTAACTTTTGCCCACTCTTTAAAGTATATAAATTCATAACTTGAAGTATGAAATGATACAACTACATGATACACTTTATCTTGAGCAGCCTAGTTAGTTTACAGAATAACTAGTTAATGCATAGAATTCTATTATATACTTTAACTACGGAAGCCAGTTAGTACGTGAAATAACCAGTTATTTCATAGAATAACAGACTTCCAGGATTTAACGCTAACATATATATATTTTAAAATGAAAATACCGGAAACAAGACATAAAAATGCAAATCGTAGACTTTATCGATTGATTTCGCATTGGTGGTGGCAGTGCATAGTTGTCGATGGTAAAATATCGTTTGGATTTGTTCCAGGTGGCCTCTTTCATCCCGCCGACGACAAGCAGGAGGTGGCATTCCGCTATGCGGTGGAGAAGATCAACAACGACAGGACGATCCTGCCGCGCTCCAAGCTGAGCGCACAAATCGAGCGCATGTCGCCGCAGGATAGTTTTCACGCCTCGAAGAAAGGTGAGCGCCGATTTCGATCACGTCGACACCCCCCTCCATTGCATGCCGCAGTTCACCCATCCAATGACCTTATTCGACCAGCAACTTGTTACACGCATTTTATAACTGAATTAGAAAAAGATTCCGCATGACTGAATTGAATAAATCTTAATGATTAAATGCTTTTGTTGGCATTGATTTGCGCTGGAGCGCAAAATCAAAGTTCGCCAAGTTTCCATGTCGAAACTCCCAAGTCGTGAGAGCAAACTTGAAATGAATTATTACCCCATTCCCAGAACGCTTTGGAAGCGGGCCGACTAGTCATGACAGAGACGCGTCGCTAAACACTAAACTTTCCCGCGCTTTGGAGCCGCGCACTGCGACATGAAGTAAATTTCCAAACGGCAATGGAATTGCGCAATGAAATCTACAAGTGCGCCGAGCGTGGCGCCAAAGCATTGCCATCTTCATCCCTCCCCAGTCAACAGCACAGGAAGTTCAAAGTGCAAATTCGTCGCTCCAGTTTCACGCGTTCGCGCATGTTTTGTATTGCGATAGAAGTACAAGTGAATGGAAGATAGAAGCATTGTGCGCTGTGCGCTAATGTGCTTCATTTCGTGAGCGCCCGGAAAACAGGCGCGCGCTCTATTTGCGCGCCGCAGAGTCGCTAATTTAATTCGCTCCGGCGACGAAAATCACCACCGCGCAAATTAATATAAAGTGCGCGCCATTTTAAACGCTTACAAATACTATTACACGCAACGCAGCGCCGAGATTCGAGCCAATTAATTCTCGGCGACTCAACTAAAGGTGCGGACAAGTCAGGACAAAGTTGAACACCGAACACGAACGCTTTTTCTCTTTTCCGGCATTCCTATTGAAGATAATTGCATTAAGTCTAGCTTACAACTTTTCATACATTACCCAGTTAACTATTCACAAGCCTCATACATATCACAGATATCATAATTTAATAGTACATTACATACTTAAAGTGGAAAGCAGCGAATTACATTCCGAGCGAAATATTTACAGGCGACGCGAGCGCAGCGAG
>JARJDQ010015028.1:0-26693 GCA_030264215.1 Geostiba sp. GC000077 | reverse complement strand
CATTTCATAAAATAATGATAAGTTGTTCACACACAACTTGTGGAGTGAAAGTAAAAGAGTGAAAACAAAACAAAAATGGTGATATCTCTGCAATTACTGGACCAATTCCTTCCAAAATCGAACTCAATCTTATTACTTCACTAGAGAACATGCCTACGAAATATCAGATTTTAATTCACACTGGATCATAGTCAAATCGTGTGCACAAATATTAAGGAAGACAACTGATTTTAAGATGAAAGTGACGACATCTCCAAAAAGGATAGGATTAATATTTATCTTGTTGGGTCTCCTCAAACATAGAGAATCAGAGTTCTAATTTCTTGATGTTGACATTCAGTCTCTCTCTCTCTCTTCACAACTAAAAACTATCTCAATTTAAATAATTTGGCTAAAAGAAATGACATTGTTATCATCATTTAAATATTTTTACGTCACTATACATTCAAAATTTAATAGCTTTAGCATTTAACATTTAAGAGGAATTAAAGTTTAATTTTCAGCTCCAACAATAGTCATTGCATCGCACTGAATGGATCATTAAACGAACATAAAGCACATTGAACCCTTTAAGTTGCCTATTTCATGCGAAATGCGCCATCATCAAATTTTTCACCACACACCAGCACACCACACATTCATATTTTAATGTAAATGTAAATCATAACGCTCAGCAGGTTCCATGTCACCCATTATATCAGCAGTTAGGTAATGGAATGCTATGTTGCTTATACACACTGAGAGTTATCTCTGTGAATTGAATAATAATTATTATCAGCAGTTTTGTTTTACTGCTGTTTTTATAAACAACAAAACAACATTGACATTGGAAAGAAGCAAGAGCTTAAAAGTATTAAGGAGATAGAGTAGCAACTAGCAATGTCATAAAATCATTTTCACTTCTGTAATCTGCAAATACCTATTAAAACTTAAATCACAAGGGATTACAGTACACAAACTGGACTGTGCTCATTCTGTGCCATGTGTCCAGACGATACAAAATTCGATGAATTTGTAATTGCAGCGTAATCGCAGAGTCTGAAAGAGACGAAATAATGGATGATTTTCCATTCAAATACCCGAGAATCGGAGATTAATACACGGGTCATAAAATTACGTGGATTGTGCAGCCATAATCATAAAGCTGTTCATTGTCAATCCGTAATGATCTCGTAACGTAACAATAACACGCATTTAATGGCTTTGCTTGGAACTAAATATTTTATGGAGTTAAGAACGAAGTCAAGATTGACATTATTTATTATTCTCGATTCGCCTGGATGCGCCGAGAGGTAAATTCAAACAAGGGGGAGAAAGTCGCTCAAATAGTGGAAATCAAGCAGTTTTTATTTGTAAACATTGTGACGCAAAGCATGAAAACAGAACAAAAAATTGATTTCTTCTGTAATTACTCGACCAATTACTTCCAAACTCAAACTCGTTCTTACTACTACACTCGAGAACATGTGTACAAAATTTCAGTTTCAACATCATACTGGATCATAGTTAAATTGTGCGCACAACAAAAATGTAATTTTAGAAAAATGTATATTTGCAATAAAAACGCATCATAACGTCACAATCAATTAATTACCAGGAACCAATCAATAGAGACATAATTAAACAAGTAAACAGAAAGACATGTAAATAATTATTTTTTTAAATAATGAAATAAACGCCTTTTCGGGGTTTTGAACCTAAGACCTTTGGCGTTACTAAAGAAAGCATGAAAATTGAACAAAAAAATGGATTTTCCCGGTAATCACTGGACCAATTACTTCCAAACTGAAAGTCGTTCTTACTACTACACTAGAGATCATGTGTACAACATTTCAGTTTCAACATGATACTGGATCATAGTCAAATCGTGCGCACAACAAAAATAAAATTTTAGAAAAATGTATATTTGCAATAAAAACGCATCACAACGTCACAATCAATTACTAACCAATAACCAATCAATAGATATAGAATTGAACAAGTAAACAGAAAGACATGTAATTAATTATTTCTTTAAATAATGAAATAAACGCCTTTTCGGGGTTTTGAACCTAAAACCTAAGATCTTTGGCGTTACTACAGAAAGCATGAAAATTGAACAAAAAAATGGATATTCTCGGTAATCACTGGACCAATTACTTCCAAACTGAAACTCGTTCTTACTACTACACTAGAGATCATGTGTACAACATTTCAGTTTCAATATCATACTGGATCATAGTCAAATCGTGCGCACAACAAAAATTAAGTTTTAGAAAAATGTATATTTGCATTAAAAACGCATCACAACGTCACAATCAATTACTAACCAATAACCAATCAATAGATATAGAATTAAACAAGTAAACAGAAAGACGTGGGCATGATACAAGTATAAATAATAAAATGATAGCGGCGCCAATCACAATCACCAACCGAAAACGTACTCCATCGCTTTCGTCACGAGACCAGTGGACTTTTGGGGCACGTTTTGCGGCGACACCACCGTGTTGGCGTTGAGCTGCGGCACGCTGGACGTGCGCAACGACCTCGCTCTTATCGGCGACGCGTACTGCGCCTGCGCCCCCGACATATTCATATGATTCTCCTTATCCACATCGCACTTGTTGTAGAACGGCACCACGCCGATCATGATGCTATTGGAGATGAGTTTGCCATTGAGTAGCAATGCCTTAGCGACTTCCTGCGCAGAGCAGTACTTCAAATGAATCCAATTGCCCTGTGTGGGATACTTCTTCTCCTGGATGGTCCCACAGTTGGCCAGTTGGGCTAGGATTAAGCTGGTGCTGCTGGGCACAAAGCCAAACACAGTTACCCACAGGGTGTTGATTTGATTCATTGGCCTGCCCATGTTCACCGCCACACCGCGCGTATCCTGCATTTGGTTGTAGGTGCTGTAGTGGTTGAAGCTTTCATTGGGACTGTGTGGTCTGCCTGGTGATGTAGCAGGCATTCGAAAACTGCCATCAATTGTGTCAAACATGCTGCTTTCATTCATGCTGAAGCCAGGCAGTTCATGTGGTGCTGGATGGCGCATTGTGCTGCTGAGGACGGGCGCGTTGGGCTTTTCCGGTGCGTCGAAGAGGCCTGTTTTAGGCGGGCCGGCTTTTTCCACCGCCGGACTGCCGAATGGACTGGCGATGGAGGTGTTGAAGTCGGAGAGGTTGGATTGATTGAAGAGCAGCTTCTGGCGCATGCTGTTGGAGTATTGCTGCTGGCCGGTGGACTTCATCATCAGGGGCGTTTTGTTGCGGCCGGGCGAGATCGCCGGATTGCTTGGCGACGAGATTTGCTGCGTTTCGCCCATCAAATACGCGGGCAAAAAGTTCGGATTCGGCGATGCTGGGCTCGATGGCGGGCTGCCCAAATTCATTGGCTCCATTGCTGATCTACGTTAATATGTAATTTATCCATCTGTTTGGCAATGGCGATGGGATATACTTACAATTTTAATTTTGAATTTAAAATAACCGAAACTTCTTCGATGATGGCTGCAGTTAACCCTACTTTCTTTTGATTAGGTTTTGATGGGATTTGTTGATTCGATCGTCAAATGTCAGATCACATACGACAAGGGAAAAATATAATTCAAATTGTGAACAAAACTTTCGAGATGCTTATTTACAGAATATTAGATAAGAGGGAATTGTATAAACATACATTGTTTTCCGTTAGGAAAATATAATTATATGCGTCTTTAAATGGTTTTAATTGAGAAAATGCGAAAGCGGAAGTTTACTTTTCTTATCCACCTGATTTGTATGATTTTTCCGGAAATACCCGAACGGTTAAAATCCGGGAATCTGGCAACAGCGCGCGCAGTGCTGTTAGTTCGGTGTTCGGCCGACAGTCGTGCATAAGTAGCAACGTGAAAGCCGCGTGTCATTTTTAATAAATTATTAATTTTAATTTAAGCGATTACTGATTGACATTGTGCTAATTGCAGTGAGGTGAGAGCATAGGCCGCAGCCGTTGTAGCGCCGTGAGTGCCGTGCCCGATCGCGCAGTGTGGCGGCGCCCGACACGAAACATGTTTTTGGGTTAACCGAATCGGCCATCTTGGGAACCTAATCTTAACCTTTGAGTTCAAAGTGGTTGCTGCTGGGCGCAACACAGAGCACAACAGAGAGCGGCGCCGACACGAGCCAGTGCGATTGTCGCCCCGCTGACACGCTGACAGACGCAGCACACACGTGAGCCGAGTCGTGGGGTGCGCATCATCCCCGTCGGAGATCCATCGCCCCGGAGGAGATCCGCGTGCGCGCCGCGCTTCGGTACGACACCTCCCCCAACACCTGCACGCGCCTTCCACGAAAGCCAAAAGAGTCGCCCCGCCGGTGCCCAGGCGTATTATGACACGGGCGTACCGGCCGTCCTGTGCGTCGAGTGTGATGTGTTTTCATTAGAAACATATGTATTCCATTCGCGGGACTGACTCGGGGCGGCCGCTGCACTGAGGGTGGTCGAGCGACGGTGAGCGAGGAAGGAGGAGGGACGTCCAGCCGCAGGGCCGCCGGAGCGCCCCACCACGCAGCCGCCGCCAGCCGGCAGGATGAGCGGGAACCAGAAGCAGGCGCCGCCCGTGGGCGCCCAGGCACAGCAACGCTTCCCGCAGCAAGCGTATCCTTTTTTTCTTGTGTGTGACGCCAAAGCATCTCCAGAGCCCAGTACAAGCATTGCATTCGATCCGTTGGTAAGGCTAGAGTAAACAGTTACGCCCCCTTTTTTCTTCGTCAGCAGTGTCAGCACCTGCACGATTAATTGCTCCTGCTTGGCGAAGATGACGCGCTCCTAGATGTTGTACAATTGACCTAAATTTAGCGGAGCGGTGGAGTCGCGGAGTTGTGTCCCACGGCGTGCCAGCACCGCCACACCGCGTGCGTGTTCTTCCAATCTTCCGTCGCCCGCTCGCAGGGCGCACGCGCAAGAGATGCGAATGCGCTCGTTACATTAAGTGCGCCATGCGCGCTTATCGCACACGATAAACATTTTTCGGCAAGCAGATCATCGGAATGCATCGGCATCCGCACAGATACACACACACACCTTCGCCATTTCGGTCGCTCTCACGCGCTTGTATCCACTGTGAGACTGCGACAGCAATACTCCCCAGGGGCGGAGTATCGCGGAACAACTTGCCAACCAAAAAAAAAACAAAAAATGAAGAAGTTGCAAACTATTAAAATGGCCGCCATGCATGCAGTTTGAACTTGTTGCGTTTGAAGGGCATGATTTTCGGATGTTGCGATTTGCAGGTGATGAAATTGCTTGTCACGTTGGTTGGTTGTTCCGGTACTGTTTAGTGGCCTAGCGTACGGTGCGCGGCGCGCCGTGTGATTGTGTCATGTGTGCGGCGCGTATAACTTTCATTGGCCAATCGAGCCTACAGTGCGGCACCATACACACCAGTGCACGTTCACCTGTCTTCGGCGCTGGTCGCGTCGACTGCCCGCCTGATCGCGAAACTTGCTTAGCTAGCGTGCTGCCCCTGCCGAGTTACGGGACCGAATCACACAGCGACGGCGTCGACGCACGCGAAACGCTTGAGGAATGCGCGAGACGGTGAGAGCGCCGTGCGCGTCCCATATGGTGCTGGTGGTCCCTCCACGGATGCGGATGGCGATCAGGCGAATCAGGTAATGCGGCTTGCCGGAACACCCTGCGGACAAGTGCTGAGAGTGCTGAGTTGTCGCGCCGGGCTAACCTCAATCACGGCGGCACCACGAGTCACGTGGCAATGTGGCTTGCGAAGCGCGACTTGTTCGACAAAGTTTGCGCAGAGCGCAGCTTTTGCGAAGTCATTGCTGTGAGAGGATTTTATTATGTAAGCGGTCGCTGCGATTTGCGAGTTTTGCGAGTTTGTGCTCCTTTCGACATTGGATTGCACAATGTTACCCGAGTGCGAGACAGAGTGCGCCTGCCATTCAATTGAACCAAATTCGAATTTTGCTCCGCTCATTCGCACGTTCGTAATTTCGTATTCGCGTGCCCTGCGTGCGCTGTGCCCTTGCTGGTTGCTGCGTGCGCCCACTTCCGGTTTATGTGCATGCACGTCGAGACGCGGCAACAGCGCGAACGCCCCACTGCGCATGCGCCATGCAACCTGTCGGCAGTTTTCGCCAGCGGCCGCGCGCTGCCAGTCGATACAATGGCGTTGTCGGTGCGAACAACGGTGACAAATGTTTGACCGAAGAATCGTCACGCATCGCTTCGATCGCCGCATCTGAGAGCACCCACGACGCTCACGAGTGGTGCGAGAAAACGTGAAACGCGCTCCCGCGACAGTGCAAACACCCAGCGGCGGCCGAAGACGGCAACCCGACGCGAGATCCGCCGACACGCGCGTCCCGCGCAGAGGAAAAGCGAGATTTTCGCCTTGCTGATTCCTCGCTGATTTGGCATTGGTGGTTAGAACCCAGGAACACACACACGCACGCGCGCCCCCCAGCGCCACTTGCAGAGTTGTGTGTCGGTGTGCCCGCCGAAGTCTCGTGCGATTTCTAAAACGCCCTTATCGATTTTTATCGGAGGGGCACACGCATTCCGAGCCGCGCGTCGGGCGTCGCAATCCGCAGACGGTGGTTGTCCGGCCAGTGCTTTGGGAGGGCGCATCCCGAATCGATACGCAGTGTCGCGAAGTGCGGCGGTGGTCCCCCGTCGTGTAGCATGAGTGCCGCGACAAGATGCGCGAGCTAGGCGACGACGACGTCCGCGGCCATCCATCGCCGTCAGTTGCAGCGGGCAGCACGCGGGATGCAAGAACTAGCCGTGCGGTCCAGCAGCGCGCGGGCACAATGATGCGCGTCTGATACATCGCCCACCCGAGATCTCCCCCCGCTGTGTGTGTGTGTGTCACCATTTTCGCCGTAAAACGTGCTGCCCTTTTTTTCTCCTCTCCGTTTGACGGAGGCAACTCTGGGAAGAGCAAGCCACGCGCGGGGCACGCACGCGACAAAATGGTGTCGCGCTATGTGAACGGGCCCGTCAAGCCGGAGATTTGTTTACTACCGCCGCCGCCCCACTATCGGATGCTGCCGCCGCATCCACAGCGTAAGTTTCAACATTTCTGTATTTGCCAGCCCCAAGGATTCTTTATTGTCTGGCTGGGGCAGCTGCACACGTGTTGCAACTGGAGGAGGTAGAGCCGTCGAGGTTGAGTTGAGGTAGTTTTCGTGGATCGTGGGTAGATTCGGAGAATTCGGGCTCTCGTCTTTCTTTGTGTGCATTGTGGGGACGTGAGGAGCAAAAAATGCAAAGAAAACAACAAACAAGTTTATTCAATTCAATACGCAATATACAAAGCGTTGCTTGTACAAGTTGCTGTTGGTTTTCGATGCACACACTGTACACAGTGTATATTTATGTTGCAACTTGTAGATTCGTTTGTTGTTGTGGGGACGATGGACGAATAATTAACTCGACGCTGTCTGGGTTATTCCCCTCCGAATACTGTGCTTAGTCATCCCGTTCGAGCCAACAGGAACATTCTTTGTGTGCAGTCCGCATGTCACATGTGCGTCCTTGAGTGTGCGTAATAAAGTAATGATTTCCGGCCCCCCTCCGTGACGTTTTTCCAGCTTCCAGGTGTTGAGGTGTGCCACGCAGTGTGGCAACACACTGCGTTGAATGCTGAAATTAACGGCGCGACGGAACGTCCTTGAAAAGCGTAGCAAATGTTTGCCGTTTGTCGTTGCAACCTTGCAATGCAGGCCCGCAGCGAAAATGTTAGCAATACGATTTGTATTACGGCGAATAACGGTGTGCACTGCGCGCGCCTGTGCCTGTGCTTTTTCCTCTTCGCTCGGCGCGTAGTATACCAAGTTGTGTAATGTTTGAGAGTGCGGCCGCGTGCCGCTGATGTAACATGCGCCGAGCGCCGAGGAGAGAGCCACGCAGACGTTGCACGCAAAATCCTGGGTGTCTCCATGCCGAACGAAGGTAATCGGCGGGCATCAGCATTGATCCTGCGGCCTGCGCTTCTCTAACTAGGTCTCTCGCTGGTTAAGGTTACACGCCACACGCCGAAAACATACGACCCATTTTCGTGACAATCGTGACCCAGTTTTCGGGGCGGTAGTGCCGGCAGTGCAGCACGGCGGGCGCGCCGCTTCTGCAAGCGGCAAGCGTCATCGGCACAAGTGCACGTTGTATTGATTTTCCCGTTCCGTGCGCGCCCCGCGGAATTAATCAACATCCCCTTGCGATCCCCCCCGAATCCCCCGAAAATGTCGTCATGAGAAGATGCAAGACGGAGTTTGGGTACATTTCCAGTTAAAAGCGAATTTTTTTGCCCTTTTTTCAAATTCTCGCCCCTGATTGGCGGAATTCCGACATTTTGCCAAAAAAGTACATAACTAACTGGAAATTGTGCCTTAGATTACTAGTAATAACTAAATCTAAATCTAGACTTTCATTTGATCCACTTTTTCGTGGAAGTACCGCGCACATAATTTCCCACTCGTCGACATTCTTGTACTCTTGTACATGTGCAATAATTTTATGCTCATAGCACTACACATGACACAGTAATGTGAAAGTTTTCATTAATTAAATTTATAATTACTGTTTGCTCGCACATCGCTCAAGAAGCCTCATTAAAAAAGCCACGATCAAAAATGCAATGCTTAAGTTTGGGGTTTAGGGTACAACAGTACAGTTATCGATAGCATGTTTTTTTTTTTTTGGTATTGATTCCTTAATTGTAGCGCAGTTATTTGCCGAGACCTCCGACGCCGAGTAAGTAATCGGACGAGCCGAGCTGGATGAACGAACGCACTGGAGATTAATATCGACGTTTTTTTCTCTCTGTTTTTTCAAGGTTTCTGGCAGTCTATTGATGGTGTTGTGTTTTCAGGGGCTGACTTTCATGTGCCTCAGTCGTACGTCCAACAGCAGCAACAGCCCCCCAATCAGATCACCAATCAAGGACAGCAGCTGAGAGGCATGGCGCCCACCGGCCCGCCGACGCAGGCCTCGACGCCGCCGAACGCCGACCTCAAGGTGCAACAGCAGCACGTGCAGCAGCAGCCGGCGATCAATCTGTACGGGCAGCGCGGCCAGGGATACTATCCGCGCCCGCCGCAGAACAATCCGGCGGCGCGCATCCTCAATCCACGACCTGTATGTTGACTGTCTTGTGTGTGGTGTTAAAATCCATCCCCCCGAGTTTTAATCTGTTTCTGTTTTTTTTTTTTAGAATCAACCGGCCCTCTACCAGAGCCATCCGCAGATGGCGGCGATGCCGTTTCAAATGGTGAACATGACGTCGATCCCGCAGTACCAGCATCCGTACGCGCAGCGGCCGGCGACGTACGTCCAGCCGAACGTGCAGTACTTCCCATCGCAGGTATACCCGCAGCAGTTCGTGCCGCAGTCGTTCTACTACAATCAGACGGCGCCGCGCCAGCCGCAGGCGCCGGTGCAGGCGGTCGCGCAGGGTATGCAACACGCGCCGCCGCAGGCGCAGGCGATGCCGCCGGCGGCGCTCGCCGCGCCCATGCAGAAGAAGCCGGCGAAGAAGCGCACCAACGCCATTCAGATCATCAATCCGGATACGATGCTGCCGATCGACGATGAGGATCTGCATCCGACGTCCGGCGAGTCGTCGGCGCGACAGACGCCTCAGCCGGCGCCGCACAACTCCGTCAAGGAGGTGCAGGCGACGTTCGCCAAGCAGGTGGCGCAGGCGATCAACAAGGACTCGGCGGCGGGCACCGCCGATGAGGAGGCCGCGCACGACACGCACCATGCGCTGGACGCACCACCGCAGCAACAGCAGCAGCAACAGCCACCCGCCCCATTCCACCAGATTCCTCAAAATGTACATAGTAGAAACGATATAGCGAAATCTAGTAAATTACAGGTATGGTTTTGGGGGGACTTTGGACTTTTTGGACGTTTGTAACTCACTCTATTTGTGCTTGTAGGTGCCAACAAATGATTTTGTTCCGGCCAATAACCTATCAAATACTGCCAAAGAGACTCCCGTCGTGTCGGCGATCTCGAATTCGGCCGAGGTGACGATACCGGGCAAGCCGAAGGACCGCGAGAGTCCGGCGAAGGGGCGCAGCAAGCAGCGCGAGTATACAGCGCCAGCTCCGAAGGAGAGCTCGACGCCGCCAGCACCGCAGCCGGCCAAGGAGGCTGCGCCTGCACCTGCACCTGTACTTGCGCCACCCCTAGAGGTCAAGCCGAAGGAGGACAAGCCCAAGGAGCAGGCGCCCGCCGAGCCACCCGTGGCCAAGGCGCTTCCCAAGGAGGTGCCGCAGCCCGCCGCGCAGCCGCTGCCCTCGTCGCAGCCTCTGCAGCAGCAGCGCGACGACAAAAAGCACCAGCAGCAGCAGGTGTTGCAGCAATTGCCGTCGCAGCCGCCGCCACCGGCTAAAAAGGAAAGCCCCGCGCCCGTCGAGATCGCTAGCGCACCGCAACCGGCTGCTAGTCTGGACAATAGCGGTGAGTTCCTTGCATTCACTTTAATGCTGCTGCTCTTTCACTTGCTTGCTCTGCTCACGACCACGTGACGACACCGTTTACATGAGTACATGACATTTGACACATACACGCAGTGTAAACCCGCAGAATGCAGAAATAAACCTCTGTACAAAAGTAGTGCTTCTCTCGTACATTTTTAAATCTTCTACACACACATTAACACGCCATATTGCATTGCTTCCTACGCCGCGAAGTGCACTCTTTGTAGTTTGTGGTTGGACTAGTCGCCGGAAGTCAATGCTGCCAACTGCTATTTCAATGACGAAAGGCACCGGCAGCACCGCAATAAAAATGCGCCAATCCGTTGTTGCTAGGTCGAGGTATGCTCGTAAAACAACTATCTCTCGGCCCCGCCGCGCAACACGTCATGCGCCATATTTGCAAATTGCAATGAAGCAATCAAAGCGCAACAAGACGAGAATGAGATTCAAAAGTCGCAAGTGTGGCAGCTGGCAAGTTCGCATGTTGCGCCGCGCGCGTTCAGCGTAGCGCTGGCGGCGCTCGGGTCGCCGGAACTGCACGACGCTCGACGCGCGACACGCGCGCCCGTCCAACATGGCTGTCGACGGGGCACAGTTCCACTCGCGGCGACCACATGGGTCGCACGGCAACGTGGTGACGATTCGCGCCGCACATCGCACATTTTCCACGCTGCGCCTGCAGTGTGGCACCGCGCGAGGCTTGCGCTAGCACTGGCACAAATACTCGTAACTAGTTATTTAAGCAACCAAGAACGAAATACTGAAATACAGCAACACAGCAACCGAAAGTGATCATTTTTTGTGTTAATATAGTGCCGAATCTCAGCCCCTTTAAATTAAATTTAACTCGAGTTAAAAGTCTCGAAACTCCGGCCATATGTAGAAGAGAGTCGAGACACCGGTGAGACAACAGTGTGCGAAATAGGAACGTAGGAACTAGTCAAACGGGTCGAAATACGTAGCGCGAGTGATAAACGCGAAGTTGAAATAGACGGGATAAGACGGGATATTCGTCGGGATTGTCGGGACATCGAGACCTCGGGACGTTTTTTTTTCTTCTTTCGGTGGTCGTACTGGTCGTATTTGGCCGCGGCGCCCCGCGAGAGAGCGCGCCGTGCAGCCGCCTCTTCGTCACATCGTCACATCTAAGAATAGCAATTGCGATCCCACATCGCCCATCGAGCACGGCCCCAAACGTGCGCTCTGCGCTGCCTGCCTGCCGGACATGCCGCAATTAGATAGGGGTAATAATAATTTTATTATGCTGTACCATTGCAACGCCAGCATGCAAAGGTGTAGAGACTGCAGAGTGCAGAGTTTGCGTGTGCGTTATCGACATTGTCCTACACGCCCAATGGCACAAAGCGCAGCCGATTATGTAATGATTTGAGTGAGCAGTGAGCCGATTTTTCGGTCCATTTGTGCTGCGGCTCGATATCGATTTTGCGGACCACGGAGCACAGACCCCGGACCCCACATATTATTAGCAAGAGCAAGCACAAGCAGAGTTGTAATGTATGCATGCGGCCGGCATTCGTGGGTCCACTTTTAGAAAGTCCCAATAAGCACAATCGCGCGCCGGAGTGCGGCAGAGTGCGGTTCACCTTGCTAAATTGGAATTGAAATTGAAATCGAATGGAATAACTTGTTGGCCACGTGTCAGGCCCCAACACGTCAAACTCGGGTGTCTCCGGAGTGGATATCTCAAACTCACAAGCAACAAGCAGGCTTTTCGCATTTCAAATTTCGACTTAGAACTTAGAACTTAGATTATTATGGAAATGCTTGTGTAATCACTAATCAATGCCAGCGAGTACTGTCGCGGTTTTAGCTTGCAAATTAATAGTTTTGACAGGCGCCGTTGGTTAGGTCAAGAAAGTTGTCTGCCTGTCGTAACATGCGACCTTTGCATTTTTAATTTTATTTTACACCGCTGTCCCGCTGTCGAAATGTTTCGATGTCGCAGCTCGCAGATATACAAAGTCTAGAAAAAAACGGTTGTATGTTAATATTCTAATTAGCGAGCGCTGCATGAATGCACATGCCACGAGAGGTGGGCGGTGGGCGCGTTTTGTGTATCTCGTGTCTGTGTCTCATTCAGTTCCGAGCCATTTTTGCGAGCCGGCGTTTCAACCTATTTAATTCGCTGTGCGGCGGGGAATCGCGTTGGTCGCGCGCGCTCGCCTACATTCTTGCCGCCTTGCCAAGAAAGCGCATCTTTTTACGACTCTTTCAATCCGTACTCGCGTATACTCTGAGACTGGGCGTATCGGTATCGCAAAAACAAATCAAAAAAACAACACAATCGCAATACATTCTCACATTGGTTTTAGCAAGGAGATCGTTTTTACCTCGAACGCTTGAACTGTATTGTAGTGATTATTTTAATGTTTCGATAACTTTGGTGGTTGCGTTTGTAAAAGCGCAAACACTCGTATTTTATTTTCGTGTTGCTTGTTTCCGCCTTGCGGTTTTGGTGTTTTGCCATTCCTAAAATGTGCATGCGGTTTTTATTTCGCTGCGTTTATGAACATTTATTTTTGTACATAAAAATTGTTTTTATGTTTTACTTGCTTGTTGCTTGCCTGTGTAACTTAAGTTGTTTGTTACCATGTGTTCATTCATCAAACAGTTTTGCGTGCGCTTACGAAATTCGACGGCAAGGTCCGATAAAGCTAGTGACATCGTGTGACCCGCTTTGCGTCTCGCCGTATAAGCGCTTTGATAACCACTCCGCGTGGTCGTGTCCTTGCTTTTGCCTGCACTCGGTTACACTCACTAGTTAGCTGCGCCTGCATAACCTTTACAGCTGTTCTACCCCATCGATGGGCAGAGCAGATGCAAAAGTAAGCCTAAGGGAGGACTTGCCAGCTTACGCGCGGACAATTAATGTCAGCAATAAATTAGCCTAGTGGTGGTGTATTCGTTTGACTTGTGTCTCCAAGTACTATTGTAATATCAGTTTTTTTCCTATCCATTTGTTGTTGAGAAGAAGTTTGTGCTGATTGTTGGTGATGTTGCAGGAAAATCGAAGCAAGCGCAACGCAAGGACCAACCGAAGCAAGCTGGCGGTCAGCAGCCACTCGGCCCGAACAACAAGCCACCAGCACCGCCCGCCGCCGGCAATCAGCAGCCTGTTGTCAAGGCTAACAAAGCGAGCAAGATGAAGGAGCTAAACATGAAGGGTGCGAGCAAAGAGGGCACCGACATGGACGCGTTCAGCATCAGCACCGAGGCGGCATCGCCGCCAGTGGTGAACGACGCGCCGGTTGTTCAGCAATTGCAGCAGTCGCCACCGCCACCCGCACAGTCTCCAGTCCCTGCGCCCGCGGAGCTTATCAATGATGCGCCTGCGACGCCGTTGCCGCCCAAGGAGCCGGAGCCGAAGGCGCTCCCAGCGGAAGTCGTTGTCGCTGAGGTAGAGCGCGCACTGCCCAAGCCGGAGCCAAAGGTGCCCTTCGACATCACCGCCATTGTGCGCGCGACGCCCAAGCCGTTCATGCCGCCGCCAGCCCCGGCGGAGAACCGCGACGAGACGGACAGAGCGGCGCTCTCCAACGAGAAGCTTGTGCAGGCGAAGAACGAGGCAAACGCCAAGACTGCTATTAGTAACGAACAATCGGAAATTAAGCCGCTGCAATACAAAGATGGTACGTTGACACGACACGCTTTTTTTGTTTTATTACATTTATTTACGTTTGAATTGTGTCGTAAATGTGTGTGCACGCCTTGCAGGCTGACATAATTGAATTGACAAATTAATTACCGGTACTTTTCGGTGCTTTTAGATCAATGGTCGCCGCAGAACCCAGACGGACGGAAGTCGTACGACCGCGACTTTTTGATGGCGTTGCGCACCTACCCGAAGAGCAAGACGAAACCTGATAATATTCTCACCGACGTTTTGGCTGGCGACGACAGATCTGTAAGGACGGACCATCAACCGTTTTAATATAAATGTGTTTTCATTTTTAATCTTTTTGCAGAGAATTGGTGATATTGGCAGGTGTTCGGCCATGGGTGGACGCGCCGACTTTACTCCACCCTTTGGTGGTGGTGGGGGTAATTTCCTTGGAAAATCACAGTCCACTAGAATTGTAAGTAGAGCAATTTCCGTATTTCCCCCGCAAGGTATCTCTTAATTTTTATGATGATTTCCCAAAAATAAAAACGATGAAAGTAGTGAACTGAAATATCGTGTTGATTCTTACAATCTGATGATTTAATACGTTCTCCAAAGTTGTGCGTCTATTTGATAAAATAGAGGTTTAATTTGCAAATATTTTGCAGGCTCCAAAACGCAATAGCCAACAAGGTAAGCCAAGCGGTAATGCCAAGGGTGGCAAGTCCGGCAGCATGATCCGTGTCTCCATCTCGTTCAAAGAAGACGTTAAACTTCACGAATCTGAGAATGCGTGGAAACCCGCGCGCACACATCCTGTTGACCGCAATCCGAACGCCGTAAGAAGTGATGACGACCGTAAGACTGATGTGAGTGTTCCCACTTCCCGCATCCACCCGCTGGCAATTACTTATATATGCTTTTTTGTTTGAAGGAATTGTATAAGAAAGTACGTGGTGTACTGAATAAATTGACGCCGCAAAAGTTCAGCACGCTGCTGAACCAAATCAAAACGCTGCCCATCGACACCACCGAGCGCCTGCAGGGCGTCATTGACCTGGTGTTTGAGAAGGCCGTCGACGAGCCGAACTTCTCGGAGGCGTACGCGCTCATGTGCAGGGAGCTGGCTCTCATGCAGGTCCCGGTGGCCGTCGATAGTAAGGAGTTCGTCAACTTCCGCAAGCTGCTGGTGACGCGCTGCCAGATGGAGTTCGAGAAAAACTCGAGCGAGGAGAGCAACCGTATCGTGCGCCTGAACGATATTGAGGCGTGTCCTGATCCTGAGAAGAAGAAGGAGCTGATGTCTGCGTTGGATGATGACGATCGCAGAATACGAATGAAGTCGGTGGGAAATATTCGATTTATAGGTGAGTGAAGTTTCAAAGTTAGATTTGGTTTTTTAAAATTGCATTATGATGGTTAAAATGAAAGTAGTGGACCTACTCGTCGTTGAGGACAACTTATTACTGATTTGAGTACTTGTCACTGCTGATGGTGATGAGTATTGGCAAAGAATATATTTAACCTGGACTTCTTTCTTTGCAGGTGAATTATTTAAGAAACAAATGCTCACACAAAACATTATGGTGCGATGTTTGTACAACCTGATCGAGAACGAGGACGAGGAGAGGCTGGAGTGCCTTTGTAAGCTGCTGTCGACGATCGGCAAGGACCTGGAGCAGAAGGGCGTCGACCTGTCGAAGATCATGGACCAGATGCGCAACATTGTCGACCGGAAGAACGGCAAGGTGAGCAGCCGCGTGCGTTTCATGCTGCAGGACGTGATCGACTTGCGCGCCGGCGGCTGGGTGCCGCGCCGCACCGACCTCAATCCGAAGACGATCGAGCAGATCCAGAAGGAGGCCGAGAACGAGCACATGACGATCGCGGCGATGAACTCAGGGCCGATGACGCCGCGCAAGGACGATCGCAATTCGAGCAATGCGGGCAAACGCGGCGGGCGGCAGAGCGAGGACGGCTGGATGACGCAGCCGTCGTCGCGCAGCAGCAGCAACAAGTTCACGCTGCAGGCGGAGAAGTTGAAGATCCAGCAGCCGAACATCGACGAGCCGCTCGGCTCGCGCAGCTCGTTCAGCAACTGGAGCCGCGGCTCGAACATCAAAACCGCCACGCCGCAGTCTAACGCCAACAAGTATGCGCTGCTGGAGGCGTCCAACGATATGGACAACCGCAACGCCTACC
Organism: Geostiba sp. GC000077; assembly: GCA_030264215.1. Taxonomy (NCBI): domain Eukaryota; kingdom Metazoa; phylum Arthropoda; class Insecta; order Coleoptera; family Staphylinidae; genus Geostiba; species Geostiba sp. GC000077. The sequence continues at coordinate 10,397 of JARJDQ010015028.1, read as the reverse complement.
GCGGCCACAAAGAGCCGTACAACTCGAAGGGCAGCAGCCTGGAGCGCGGCTACAACAAGTCCTACGATGGGCGGAACTCGCGCTCCGGATCGCAGCATCGCCAGCAGGACCGCGAGAGGGAGCGCGATCGTGATCGTGAGCGTGAACGCGAACGCGATCGGGAGCGCGACTCGCAGCGCAACACGCCGACGCCCACGCAGCAACCCAAAGTGCCAGCACCGCAGGTGCAAGAGGATCTTTCGCCCGAGAAGCTGCGGCGGATCAAGAACATCGTCGAGGAATACATCACCGATTGTTCCAAGTTTGACGACACTGACGCTGAAATTCAGGAAACCGTTAAGGCGTCTCAGCACGTACAATTTGTGAGCCAAATGTAAGTCCAATTATCAATACTTATTCCGCACATTCACATCGCACAGATATCACCGCCTGGAATTTGATAACAACAAATTTCGGGCGTTTATTCCGTGCAAGATTAAATGGATGGATTCGCTAACACCATTAGAGTTTACTCGATGAATGGGGTTTGATAGTAGACCTTCCGACAAATTTTCCAACTTCTCTTTTATAAATCTCTTTTGTCAATTAGTAGCTGAACGTTTTATATGATCGTATTTTTTTTTGCTTTGCAGGATTCTGTCTGTTCTGGAGCGGTCACAAACGGCCAGGGAGAAGGTGGGAATTCTCTGCGGTCTGCTCCTCAAGCGTGAAACCATATCGCTAGAAAACTATTGCGCCGGTTTGAAGGAAGTGTTCTCATACGCTGAGGACCTCATTGTAGATATTCCCCAAATTTGGATGTACTACGCCGAAATAACAAGTAAGTCCATTCAAAGTTCAAACCATTGAACTTCCGTCAACAAAACAGATGTGATTGTATTTTGCGCATTTGTGTTTCAGTTAATCCTATTGTAACAAAAGTGCTACCTCTAAGCAGTCTCCACGAGTGCACCGACTGCCTGCGGCAGCAGGGCTTTGCACAGCAACTGCTGGCGCCGATCTTCACGCTGGCGCTCAAAGAGCAGGGGTCGAAGCTCGTAACGAGTTTATGGCAATCCTCCGGCCTGTCGTTCAGCAATTGGATGGATGCGTCTTTAGTCGATGAGTTTATTGCTAAGAATGTAAGTCAATGTTACGCTGATTTGGCAGAATCTAGGCTAACTGTTGGGTCACTTTGTTCACGCAGAGCTTGGAGTTCCTCACCGGCAGCGGCGCAATTCCCGCGGCGAGCCAAAGCAATGTATCTTCTAAGGAAATTTATGAAAAATTAAATCAATTCGTCAGGTCGAAGACGGACACTGATGACGTATTCAAATGGGTAGCCGTAAGTACCGATTTTATACTACAAACGCCGCTATTTGCTTCTTTTAGAGGCAAAGCTAATTCTACGGCAATCACAGCTCCACATTTTTACCCTTAAATGTTAAGTGTGGCGTTCAGCATTGCAAGATTATACTAATCAGTCATACTATGTTGCTACCACTTGATACTGTGTTGTAGTCAATATCAAAGCTGATTGACATCTTTAGTGAATTTTGTGCTTATATTGTACTTATTGGTTTATTGTTCATGTGCAGGCGAACGTTGGTGAGAAGGAAATATCGAACGAATTCATCCGCGTGCTGGTCACCGTGTACATCCAGAATGCGATAGTCAACGACAAGTTGCACGAGGGCATTTTCCGTAGTTACTACAAGGTCTTGCATAGGTATATCGATAGCAATGCGCAGTTCGAGTTGCAATGCTTGTACGCGATTCAATCGATAGTTAACAAATTGAATCATCCTTCAGGTAAATTATCGAGTTTGTTGCATCAAATGTTACCGGATGTTCATGGTTGATGCTTTTGTTGCAGGGCTGTTACTCAAAATCTTCAATACGTTATATGAAGAGAGTGTTATTTCGTATGATAGCTTCGTTATGTGGGAAAAAAGTGATGATCCTCTTGCACAAGAAAACAAAGGTGAGTTGATTTATTATTGGACTTGTACACTGTTCCTAGACCTGTGCAACGTGTGAATGGCATTACCAGGAAATTTTTGTAAACCCTACATGTTTACAAAAAATTTAGTAATGCAAAAGCAAACGCAGTTAACTATTAACCATGTTCTTTTTATATACTTGGTTTGGTAGTCCAACTTCCACATTCTATTGTACAGAAATCAGGGTTGTTACAATTGTGTTTTAAACATTGAAATCGTTTTTAAAGTTAAAAAAAAAGGCTAAACGTTTTTAAACAAATAAAACATGTTTCAAACAGGTGGAAGAGAAAACACGTTTTAAACTTAAAAAAAACACGTTTGCATATTTAAGTAAAGCATTGTGCTTATACTAATGTCATCTCGGCGTGCGTTTTCTAGGTGTTGCTGTTAAACAGTTGACCAGTTTCTTCACGCAGCTGAAGGAGAACGAGTCTGAGAACGACTCCGGCTCGTCGACAGAAGACTAGCATCCGATTGTCTTCGGCCCGCTCGAATGGGCGGCCGAATGTTAACGAACATTGCGCTCGGCGCACCCCTAGTTACTGAATTGATCGTCGACACCTCAACAGCACCTACGAACGTAGCGGAGGGCTCCTCAGCATACCAAGCCACCACACACAGCGCACCCACCCGTGGTGTTTTCAACGCGAACGCGGACAATCGTGCAACGCAAAGCAACGCGCAGGACGTTCTCTCAGTGGTGACTTTGTTCCTCCTTTAATACCCCCGCCCCCTCTCCCCCCTCATATGCGACACCACAACAACAACAAAAAAACACTAAAAACCCAAACAAAAACTTCTTAAACGAACAGTGACTTGTGCTAGTTAAAATTTATACAATTGTTTATATATACAAATATTTAACAAAAACAAAAAAACAAAAATGGTAAAAAATTATTTAATTATATATATTATATTATATACTTTATATAAACGAAGAATCCGCGGCGAGACAGCCGCGCACATCCCGTCGCCGGCCCTCCCTCCCGCAACCAGCGTGAGCGTCGAGGCCTCGAGGGCCACCGTGGGAGGCGGCGACGACGCACACGGGACTGCGACACTTCTCTAGATATTATGAAATTCGAAACAAACGGCAATCTAAACTCTGATGTGCGCGCCTCAACGACATTTTTAAAAGAAATCGCGCCACAAGGATGTACCCCCTAAACATTAGTGCCCTGTGACTGACCTCTTCGTATAGTAACCTTGGAACATGGACCGCAAAAAATTATAAATTAATTAAATTACAAAATATATATATAATATATATTTAAATTAAAGGGAGATAAAAAAAAAAGGAAAAGAAAATCGAAACAAAGCGAAAGACCTACATAAACGAAACATTTTGATTTCACTGTTTTGCACATGTATGTAGCCTGGCCTAATGAATGATGGAGGCGTGTACGCCTACGGGCTTCCGTAAATTGCAAAATTTGAGCGAATTTTTATACGAATGCGCCCCTCACACGCTGAGTTTTAATGTTTGTTTATATAATTAATGATTAAGGCGGTGCAGTTTTATGATTTGGAGAAATTCGTGCCGAGCGCTCCGATTGCGTTTACCGAATCCATTATTTATTGGGCCGCATTACGATTTGAGGCGCTGTGGGAACTTAAATTTAAGTTGATTTTTTTGTTGAAAATGTTGCATACTTGCATACGCATGTTTTGTAGGCGCGCCTGCGCTGGGATCATTGTAACTCTTCTAAACTATTATTTTGTTAATTTTTATTTGTTATAGAAGCGTCTATTATGATTTAGCCCATTCACCAACCCCCCCCAACTACCTGTATTTGTTAAGTTATTGTAAGTTATATTGATTGTGGATGATGATGGCCACAAAGCAAATGGAAGAAAATGAAAATGTTGAAAACATTTGGATGTAGATTACAGTTACAGATTACACAAACAACCACCAAGAACAATCCAACCGACTCGACCGCGACTGTAATTAGTTGATTGTTTTCATCGTCGCGTCTCGTTTGCGACAACCATCAATACACCGAACATAAGACACTTGCGATTACTTTCTACATTAGCTGACTAATGACTAATGTTTATATTTTTATATGCAGTTTATTTGTTCTGTTCATGTATGTAAGTAATTTCTTTAATGTTTAGTCCCCCCTGATCGAAGCGATGCGATTGACCCGTGACTGTGCTAGTCAGTTTTGTTTTTGTATAACTTGCCCCTTACTCGTAGAATGTCTTCGGTTCGATGCGCGAATGTTCTTGATTATGTTTGCCAAGCGAACCAAACCCGATGATGCCCGGACACGGTGACACGAATTCTGCATGTTCGATAGGACGCAAGAATATTGTATATAATTTTCGTTTTTGTGGCGATGAGGCCTGTTTCCGAGATTGTGTTTGTCGCAGGCGCGCAGGGCGCCAGACAGGGTGAAAACTGATTGAAATCGAAAATTTATATACAGTATTTTTCTGACTGATGATATGTGTATGTATAGTTGTACATAGACGAAACAAAGCTACTAAATGATGATTAAACTTCCAGGTTGTTGGCATTGTAAAAACAAATGAATGAATGATGCAACCATAAGTACCATTGCTCAGATTACACGAATGCGGACGCAGGACGGATAGATTAATTCTTCTGCAGGGTTGTACTGGCACGTTCACGATGTTGGTACTCGCGCCCGTTTTAATAATATGTTATTCAATTTATTATTAATTGTACATAGTTAAACGAAATGCAATTTTGTTCGCGGCAACTGCTAATTTGTTCTGTTGAGACAATGGCCGCCATTCGCAATGGCGCACGTAAAAGGCCGGAACAAATTGATGAAAAGAATATACGATGAATATCAACACTGTTTTAAACAGGATAGGATTTTGTATGACGGTGAGGTTTTGATGTGAAACATGAAAACTGAAAACGCAACACGTTTACTACGTAGACGTGGGAATTGCGTTAGCGAATGCGGAAAATGACATCTTTTCTATTTAATTCTTACATGAATTGGACGGATACGAATACGATAGATGAATGTGCGAACCGCCCATTGATAGGCAGGATTTCGACATCACGAATATTAGTGGTTGGAGAACTGTGAGTGAGAATGGGAACGTTTTAAGTAAACTTATCAAGAAAGTTCGTTGGTGTTTTATTCCTGCATTTTAAGAATCTTGACTTGCGGGACGAAATGAAGAGTTAAATGATTTTCAAAATGGCCGCACATCGTGCGCCGAAAACAAATTGCAAATAGGTCTAAATGTAATGCGATTTAATATGGTTTATTACAGATTTGGTAAACGTAGGTACATGAACACATCTATCGTCTAATCTCTAATCAAAAATGAAACCATAGGGAAAAATTAAACTAGATCTAGTTGTCTAGAAACGCTAGAAACTAACTAAAGGAAAAGGAAACTATTGGCCGTGCGATTTCAAGAAGTGATTGGACAGCGGGCCCTCGTCAGCGTAGCCTGCAATTTCCTGCGGGATCACTGCGCTTTCTTCCACGCCGGTGCACGGGCGGCACATGCACTCCAGCGGCGCCTTCGTCGATACCTAGAAGTGTAAAATTAGTCAAGCCGTCACAGTTTAAATGTGAAGGTATGCGAAGGGTTAATTCCAATTTTGGTGTAAGTTTGGTTGCCTACAGTACAAATATTAACACGACGACTTCTTGATCTTCAATATTAATCGTTGTTCTGAAAGAATAAACACGCTCAGAGCCCACTTATCTATTTAATTCTGAATTAAATGAGATACGAAAGGGCTACAGCAAATGGATTAGTTGTGATTTGTTTGACAAAATGAAAATGTAAGGAGACTTTTTGGATCGAATGTTGTTTTACTATATGCAACCAAACTTACATCAATACAGCGCCCTGGTCAAGGCCGACGCACACTGTTTTATCGACGGCGACGGCCATTTAATGATTCGTGATAATGGCGATGGCGCTTTTGTGTGTCAGTGCGGATCGCTAATTGTGCCCGCCGCGTCGCGTTGTCAATTAACGGCGCGTTGCTAATTTATCCGCCCTGCCCCCCTGGCCGCCGCCCTCGTTGAGTGTTGTGCTGTTGTGTAAGCGTTTGGCGCATAACCTCTCCAAGCGCAGCTCGATTGATTGCATCGCTGTCATTTCGCATTTCGACATTTCGAGGGCTGTGCGGAGACTCACCTTGCGGAACTTCTTCTCCCCGGGCTTGGCCTTCGGGCAGAAGAGTGACACGGAGGCCTCGCGCTCGCCGGACTCCTGGCAGCACATGCACGAGCGCTCCATCTGCCAAATCTTGCTGCCGCTCACCTGGTGGAAGCCACAACGCGACGTCAAGGTGAGACATTTATTGCAGCCCATTCGTATTCACTCACCTGCAGGTAGGACGCGCAGCGGCCGATGCACGCGAAGCTCGGTATCGGCTTGGGCACGCAGCCGGGATACTGCAGGACGTGGATGACTGGCGTCACCTGGCACTCGTCGGTGGAGGCGGCGCTCTTTGCCAGCCGCGGGTCCAGACACATGCTGGAGAGGATCAACAATGCTATCGCATACTTGATTCTACTTGCTGCAACATTTGCCTAAGACAATTACAACAGTCACCAGCTAATCTTGCAATGCACACCTAAACTTGCAAGTGTAAAGCCACACATGATGCATGTGCCTTCCACTGGCAGCTTACTGCTTCGAGATATAATTCTAAACTCCACCAGCTCCAGTCAGCGCCGGGCTTTATAAACGTTTCGCCTGGGCGGTGCAAAAAGTCAAAAGGACATCATGAACTTGACTTGGGACCGCTTGGGACACAAGAACACAACATGTCAACAACTCCGGCGCTGGGGCCCTTTTAAGCACTTAGATGCCGCGTGTCACCGCCGCGGGGGGGCCCAACGTAGTGGGCGTAGTGGGGAAACACGCAAATCCATTATTTATGCTTGCAATCTTTGTGTAGTGTAAACAAGTAACAAGGTTTTTTTTCTATGTGCTCTGCAGTTACAGGTCTTTTTATTATGGTGAGGACGCAGGACGTCAACGAGCTTGACCTGGACCAGCTGCAACGGTACAAGGAGGAGCTGCAGGAGCAGCTGGTGGCGCTCGGCACCGTCGCCGACACCGGCGCCAGCGATCGCAGCGAGGAGATGAGCGCACTGCATCGCTACAATGAAATGAAAGACTTTGCGCAGGAAGTCATCGGCTATTTGGCGAACATCGAGGGCGTCACCTGCCTGGAGCTTCATCAAAGATTCAATTTACCTGTTGATCATTAGGATATAGGTAAGAGCATCATAATCTTGCGTCACTAGGATTAAACAAGGATTAAATTATGGTGCACACTAGAAATGTTGGGATTTCGATATTTTCATAACGCGTCGTCCTTTTTTGAGTTTCTTTGCAGATTCTGATAGGCAAGAAGACGCTCTTTAAAATGCACTCCGTCCCAACACCGTCTAGCCCCGGAAGACCTTAAAGTTTTGGCGAATTATTTCGAACTTTTTACGATATTCGACGGAAAATCGTTTATATTTTCTAAACGCGCCTTCGTTTTTGGAGTTGGCGGATTCTGATAGCGTAGAACGCGCACTTTAATGCACCACTTTATAATCCCCTCAGGGCCCGGGAAGTTTTTATTAAAAATCAATTTGAAAATTTTGAGTATTTTTTTTTAGATATTTTCACGACATGCGACGGAAAATTTTATTTACAATTATATTTTCTGAACGCATGCTCCTTTTTAACGGTTCTTGTCAGATTCTGATAGGTGAGAAGACACCGTTTAAGATGTACCCAGTCCCAAGGCTCTGGAAGTGTCTTAAATTCATTTTGAAATTTTAGTGTTCTCTTTAGATATTTCACGATTTTTGAAGGAATATTGTTGGTATTTTCTGAAGGCGTGCCCCATTTTAAAGTTTCTTGGCGGGGCAAGATAATGCTCTTTAAAATACACCCCATCCCAACCCCCTCAAGGCCCCGTAAGGCCGTAAGTGTCTTAAAATCGATTTTGAAATTTTTGCGTATTCATAAGGTATTTTTACGACTTGGGGCGGAAAATCCTTGATATTTTCTGAACGCGTGCTCTTTTTAATGGTTCTTGCCAGATGCTGATAATTGAAAAAACGCCCTTAAAGATGTACCAAGTACCAAGGCCCCAGAGCTCTGGAAGTGACTTAAATCCATTTTTAAATTTTAGTGTTTTCTTTAGATATTTGACGATTTTTGAAGGAATATCGTTGATATTATCTGAACCTGTGCCCCATTTTAAAGTTTTTGGCGGATTCTGATAGGCTAGGAGACGCCCTGTAAGATGAACACCGTAATAATGCTGTCAGGGCTCGGGAAGTTCCCTAAAATCCACTAAGAAATTCTGGTTCTTTTTTTTTGTAATTTTGACGTCATGCAACGGAAAATTCCTGACATTCTCCTTATTTATCCACGTTTTAAAAGTATCTTTGCGAATTCTAATAGCCAATAAATCGCTCTTTAAGATGCGCCCTGTTCCCACACTCTCAGAGCCCGGGAAGTTTTCGAAAATAAACTGTTGTCGATATTTTGTTGAATTCTTTCGATATTTTATGACATGCGACCGAAAATCCTGCATATTTTCCGAACGCTTGCTTCTTTTAAAAGTTTCCACTCTTGAAGGTACCCTCGGATTAGAAATTATATTTAAAAAAATAGTTTTTTACAAGTTAATTTATTTTCTATCAATTGGGCATTTTACAAAATACAAAAGCTTTGTCACATTGAATTGCCACGTAAGGGCAGAATTAGCGACTGAAGTCGCCGCACTTGTAGCACTTGCACTCGGCCGGCTCCTTCAGCTTGATGTCCATCTGCTTGTGGTTATCGGCGGTGAGTCGCATGCCGTCTGGATCGTAGCAATGCGTCAGCGTAATCACACGCTCGCGGAGATAACTCTCGCGGCAGCAATAGCATTCCTGCAAAACGTCAATCCAAAGATAAACAAAACTCATGGTTAGATTATACTTGAACAAATTGAACATACTTTGAGAAAGCCCGTTGGCGTTATCACCGACGGCTGCACTTGGCTGTTGCAGGTGCCTTCGCACTTGTTCACGGCCACCTCACCGTTGCACGTCCGCTGCAGTCGGCCCAATTCGTCGTACTCCTCTAAACAAAAGTAATCTTCATCAAAAAGTTCACCGTTCACATCCAGTTTGCGTGCGTGTGTTACCTTTGATCAAGTGTATCTCCGAGGGTAGAGTCTCGCAATTCTCTTCGCCGGGTATCTCGTTCAGCGCCTGCAGGCTGGCGGCGCAGGCGAGCAGCGCAAACGCGCAGTGATACAGCGTCGATGGCATGCTTGCGCGGCGCTGGAAAAACTGAGGGCGGCTGCGAGGGCCTTTTTATATTTATATCGCCGCCGCCGGCCCACCGCCGACGCCGCGCAACTCATGCGTCAACTGTAGTTCCACCAAAATTCCAGCTCCAACTGAAAGTTTGTTTTTTAAGCAAATGGTATTGTTGGATGATATCTTTGATTTTTAACGAAACTTTTTAATGGCCAAGGAGCAAAGGATCATTATGATCATTTTGAGATGGAATTGAAATTTAGCGTTTTTTTTTTAGTGTTATTCGTAGAAGGAGTTGTTTAGGGTACAGGGTGCAAACATGTTTTCGTTTTTATGCTAAAATGCGCCTGCTGTGCGCCTCAAATGGTTGATTTATGTCGTTTTTTTTTAGGCGCTTGCTGTATGCTAGAGAACTGTGCGTACCATGACCGACACATCGGAAGACTCGTCGCCGCAGGACTCTAGCCACGGCCACGAGAGCGTCTGCAGGGACTTTCTGCGCGGCATGTGCGAGCGCAAGTTTTGCAAGTTCAAGCACGAGTTCGAATCGCGGTCGCTGAGCTTCTGCCATGACTATCAGAACTTTTCCTGTCCGCGTCCAGCATGCAAGTAAGTACTGCAAGTAACGAACACATTTTTTATATACTTTACTACCCTAGGGTGGTAAGCAATTAGTTAATAAGCGTGTACTTCAATTTTAAGTTGCTATAGATGTGTGTATAGCCAAAGAGGTGCTCTTTAATTTGCAGTTCATTGCCACCACCTCAAGGGGCGACAAGTTGCCCAAATATGCTTTCAAAGTTGAGCAATTTTTCAAAATTTTTGAAAAAAACGCGTTGGAAAGTCGTTCATATTTCCTAAGCGCGTGATTCAATTTTAAGTTTCTTTTGCGGTGTCAAATAGGCGCTCTTATATTTGCACTCCATTGCCATCCCCTCAGGGGGCGCGAAGTGACCCAAATATACTTTCAAAGTTGAGCAGTTTTTCAAAATTTCTGAAAACACGCGTTCGAAAATCGTTCATATTTCCTAAGCGCGTGATTCAATTTTAAGTTTCCTTAGTTGTGTGCGTAGTCAAAGAAGCGCTCTTTAATTTTCACTCCATTGCCACCCCCTCAGGGGGCGGGAAGTGCCCCAAA
>JARJDQ010015001.1:0-13564 GCA_030264215.1 Geostiba sp. GC000077 | reverse complement strand
TATCAGATATGTCTTGTTCTGTTGCTCTGTTGCTCTGTTGCTCCGTTGCTCTAATTATTTGATTTCGCTCGAAAAACACAAACTGCGCACACTGCGCATGTATGCTTAATGTTTATATCCTGCAAATCGTGCCGCAAAGTCGGCGACTAAAGCCATGAAAATTTCCAACCTCAGCGCTGGATTCCTGCGCCGCACTGTGCCCGAACATTATACTTACTAAAAGTCACGACTAAGACATTTAGGAGCGATTTTATAACGAGCAGACAATGGCTATAATAATACACGAGCAAACGTTTTACATGCGCATGCGCAGCCCGAGATATTATTGCCGCGTAGAAATTTTGACATGAAATGCGTCTAAACTCCAAACTCTAATAATACAGGTACACACTGATATACTTTGAGACCTTTGAGACTTCAGCAACTCAGCATGCAGCAACAAAAACACAAAATATACGTTTATATCTTAATCTGTATCAATTGCAGCGCGCCACAAAAAAAACGAATCGATAAAGCATTTTAAATTGAATTTGCTCGAGAGTATTTCGCATTACTTGAATACCTCAATGGTGCATGAATTGCACAAAGCTGTTAACACATCGATTGTGATGATTTATACATTTTATGTTTGAGCCCGTTGCGAACGTTGCGATGAAGGCTAGTCAAAAGTTTTATATTTTAAAATAAGGTACACATTAGATCTAATAATGTTCGGTGCTGAAGCTAAGGTGAACCGAAACCAACGCCCATCACGAGTTACATTGAACTAAATTTTTTTAAATTAAATTACTTCGCCTTTTTGCACACGTTTAGCTTCATCCGAGTGCCGAGGTTCCAACGTGTTGTGCTGAGTAACGCCTCATTGTGTAAATTGGGTTGCCTATATTAAAGTGTAAATCTTGATGTGGTGCATCTTCCCGTGCACAAGCGCTTTGTGCGAAACTTGGTCAGCGAGTCAAGAGACCCAAATGATGATGATGATTAAGCCATCAAGATGATATCGTACCCGGATCGATATAAAACTGCGATAAATTGGAAGGAAGCCACTCTTGACCACTCTTCTTGGCCACTCTCAGATTTCCCAATTGGTGACTGGAAGCATCTTAAAGTGATGATTTTGAATGCCTTCTTCACTCTTCACTGCGCGGGCTGCTGTTGCGGCTGCTGCTCAGAAAAGCGTATCGGGTCGGGGTCACTAATTCAAAAAACTCTCAATTCTAATAGGATGCTGTTGGCTCCGGCCGCGGCGAGGCGATATTATTGCCGTGTCATTAATAAATCATCGATATATCTGGCACTGGTTACCTGAGCCACAGCCTGCGCCTGAGCCTGAGCACTTGGGCGCTCTATAACTATGGCAATAACTATGCCGTAGATAAATTGCCCCGCGTCGCCTCACGAGGAGATTATTAATTGCCCCGTTTTGTTGTCCGGACTTTGACTGGTGACGGTCGAAGAGAAATGAAGCCACAGGTTGCTGCACACTTTTTCGGACCAATTCCGTCAGCGGTCCGCGCAACGTGGCAACACTGCAAAAAAAGCCCTGTTCGCAACTTGTACACCTGTTCGGCTGTGCGGGTTGCAGGGCTCCTTCACATCGATAAATCAGCATGGCGGCCGGATAATTAGACTTAAACACTGTCCACCGTTGACGGCGGCGGCGGCGCGGGGAGGATTTATGATGTATGATCGCCGGGAGACAATGAATTAACGCGCCGGCGTTGCGGGAACGCAAATACGACGCGCGAACGCCACAACGCGCCAAGCTGTGCTTTTTACGCCATTAATAGTCCAGTCATCGGATTGACTATCGCGCCAGCCTGATAAATGGCCTGCGCATACTTCAACGACTACCATTTTTAGTCAGGCCAAACGTCCAGGGTTATAATCATCTATTTATCGCTACCAATAAATTTGCTCTGCGGAATTAAGCAATCCAAAAAGAAACTCGTACAGGTGCAATTTTCTCCAAAAGACCAATGAAGATTAGCGAGCCATAGACCAAGAGAGATTTTACACTACAGAATGTATTTTTTTGTCCAGGCGTTGCCGAGTTTGGTTCGGATTGCTTTGCATGTTTTATGTAAATTAGTGAGGCAGGAAATTAAATTTTACGAGTGTGATTTTTTTTTGCGTTCGGACTACCACGCGATTATTTACATAAATAACAAAATAGAAACCGATAACACGCGCTAGCAGACGCAGAATGCAATCGCCCCGGCGAATCGCGATCGGATGATAATTGCACAAAATGCAAATGGCCGTCCATAAATTCAACATCCATTAGGCATCGCGACCCGCAGGTGTACTACACTCTACACACAAGCGTCTAATGATAAATAAGTAGTTTGATTACTGTGGATAATTTATCAAAGTGCGCATTGAGCATTGAGCATGAGCATGTTTCTCAAATTGTGCAAAAATCGCTCCGCCCATCACAACCAATGCGGTGATGCCTTGGGGGCGGAGCAAAATAGCATTCGAAACCATTAAAAACACTAATTTTTGCCATGTTCAACATTAACAATAAACGGTAATATTAATCGTTGGAATTTTTTTGTGTACTTGTAGTCTGTAGTTGTAGCTTTGATAAATTATGAGCTTGTTGACTTTGAAGCGCGTATGTATTTGGCAAGCGCGACTAAACGCCTCGACTCGCTGGAACTGGGATGCGGCCACATAAAATAATTAATTACGTTGCGCCGTGTGTCTTCGGTTTCTTTGCCGGCCCATTATTGTTGGGTAATTAATTGTTTTTTAATTGTCCGAATGCGCATGCGTATAAATTGCATTTTTCTCTCATCGCCAGCCCAGCCAGTGTGGTTTGGTGCAGGCTGAAACTGTTTGAAAGCAAATTGCCTCACACGCCGACAGATGACATGTGTATACACGATGGCACGATGATAATCTACGATGGACATTTGTATCCTCCGATCCTGCAATATGAAATTTGAAATTCGTGTCCGAGGCACACAGTATGTGGCGATTTTTACCTGATTTACACCGATGCTGGGGAAAACCTCGTAAATCCTCGGATAACGGCGTTATTGAATTCACGCGCAGCGCGAGGTGGAAAAGGCGAGGCAACAGCGCCAACAACCAGAACCAGAATCGGCGTAACATATGATATTTGCTCTTGCATGGCGTGTCGTTATTTACGCATCCGATGCGTATTTATCGTTCGCTTTGCGCCGATGAAATGCACTTATGCTCTGCCAAAGCTAGGGATAAATTACTAGGATTGTGCCTGCTGCCTGGCGTGGTGAATATGATAAGTATAAATTCTTTGCACTTTTCTTTGCATATTTTGCTTGCGCCAGTGGCGTGCTGGTCAATTTTTCTTCAGAAGGTTGCAAATGAAAAGGATTTTAAAATGTTCCTTGCTTTCTTCAAAATGTTTCCAAAGGTAAAGCACATCTTGTTTTTGTAGACAAAATCTCTATTAGTATCGTCGCGGTGACACTGTGCCATACATCATTGCAGACGACAATTCTTACTTCATTCAAGTGCATTGAAAATACGTTAAAAATTTGTTATTTTAAAATTCAATTCCACCTAAGATTTTGCCAATGGACCAGAAATAATCTTTCAATCACAACTTAAATTGAAACAAAAGTTGACAATAAAACTTTACTGCTCTGTATCTCGGCAATGAAGAACAATTACGCGATTATAGTAACACCCTGTATTATAATAACAGCAACACTTTTCAGAGCGAAAAATAAGAAAATATTTAATACACCGCACGCCCCTGCCTTCGATACACTGCAAAACCAAACATGTTCGTTCTGTAGCTGGAAGCCTGCAAGTATCAAGAAGCTCCAATTATGCACCGAACATCAAAATAACTATGTTTGTATGTTTGAATTGAGATCCAATTCAGGTCCTGGTCCAGCATTAAGGCGACCGCCCGGTGAGAAGATCTCTCCGCAGCAAACTCTTTCTTCTCGCCGCGTTTTGTCTACCTCTACCTCTACCTCTACCTCTAGCTCTAGCACAAACATGCACATGCTCACGAAAGATTTCTTCACCATAACTTTGCGTTCGTCGTGTCGCTTTTGTGTTACGCGTATTATTATGCCTTAGATTCGTCGTGTACACACACACACACACGTGCTGTGTGTTTTTTTCTTCTTCACTGAAAGGCTTCAATGCTTCGAAGTTATCTTAGCATCTTCACGGCGTGCGAGGAATCCGATATACAATCATTAAAAATAGGTGAAGTCGTGAAGATTTTCGAGTGCGTTCCGAGCAGATATAAGCATCCTCCTCAGCCGGCTCCGGCTGAAGAAAAGAAACTCGCTCAGCGCAATGGCTAACAGTACCAGCAATTCGTCCTCGCGAACTGCAAAGGAATAATAGATTTTGAAGTACGTGTGTGTGTGTGTGTGTGCGTTGGAGATTTTCGAGTCTTTAAACATTGTTATTACGAATGTGTAAATTACAGGCTGTGGAGGTTTCGAAGTAAGACATGCCACGATGCCCCGAAATCGATTACAATCTATGAATCACTTGCGGATGGGTTCTATAGTCCTATAGGCACCTAATATGCTGCTGGCTGAAGCTTTTTTGTGTTTATGTGTTGAGACTGTTGAGTGCTCAGCGGAGTAAATTGCGACATGACGTTGCGAGCGATTAAAAACTGCAAATAACGAGGCAATAACGATAATGGTCGTTGCTCATCCCTTGACGATCATTACGGCGACAAGGACAGTAACAATCTGTCTGGTCCCTGGTCCATGCTGGTCCGCTAACGATTGACAATTGACAATTCTAAAGGCACTACTTTAAGATGACTTTAAATGCTTTTTAAGGTTAAGGATGTATCGCCACATCAGCAGTGGCGTTGCGTTTGCGCATGCGCTTCTTTTGGGGTTGATGCGCGTCGGCGTGCAACTTCTTGCTTGCCGGGCGCTCGCAATAATGCCATATATTGTGCGCTTGGCAAAAAGCCCGCGAAACGCGCGCATGGCAAAGTGCGCTTTTCTTGCGACTGGTGACTTAAGTAATAATGCGCATGCGACTCGCTAACGACTATAATAATCTCCGACTCTCCGTGCGTTTGCACTGGCAGTGCGCACGACGCACGAAGCGAAGTTTATCATTTGTGCGCCGCACACATCACATCACATCACATCACATGCAAAGGCATCGTTGTGGCTGCGGCTTTTTTGGCGTCGGTTGGCGAATTGCATTTGCGCTTTGCGATTGCACATTTTGGATTTTTGCTCGTAGCCGGCCGCGCACTTGTTCCAGTTTTGCGCTGCTTCTTTTCTACTTGTTAGGAATGATGATCGAGTACTTTCTAGTTGTCTAATGGCCGTCCGCGGCCGGGCTCCATAACTTTACGAGCCTGCACCAGTTTATCACCGCGCGCCGGCGCGCATGTAATAATTCCGATCGCCATCGCCATCGCGCATTTGACAAAGTACACAGCGGCGCCCACGGCTTTTTGTCCCGTCCAAGTCCCAGCTTCGGATGGGGTTTTTCTGCCTCCTTTGTGCAAATCCGCCGCGGACTCTCAGCTGAAACTAATAATACCGTTAATTAACCAACGCATTGCAAAAAGCTTTACCAGAATCTCGAAATTCTAGATTTTTTTTCAACCGAGATCAAGACAAGATGTGAATACTTATTTCTTGAAGAAGCTTTTCAAGATCGAGATTAGTTATGTCAAGATTTTGCAAGATCAATATCAACAAATTGATTTCTTGAAATCTTGGCATCTAAACATTTTCATTATTGTTAATAGGAAGGGAAAGAAAATTGAAAAATATTATACACGATTACCCAACGAAGAAGATACCTCTTCTTGTTCACAAACCATGATGTAACTTGTTTCACAAGCACTTCACTTCATCTCCAGGCCATTTCAAACGAATTTGGGATTTTGGTGTATATTTGGTTGCCTATAGTAAACAAATTGCCCCTGGTGGGGATCCCACTTGGGACCCGGCATCACTGTGCATGTTCTGCCACTCACTCGCCGTACACTCACCTATTCACGTTTGCGTTGCAGCTGCAGTACAGTGTTACCACGGCTCGGCAGATGTTTGTGTGCGTAAATCACTCCAAGAGAGTCCAAGACAACATTCCATTCTATCCGGCAAAATATAAATATTATTAACACATTATAATAGACCATGTACACAATTACTTTCACATATTCCACCCGTTTCAACTGTAAGCAAATCATTTAGGCACTATGTGCGACAGTAAAATCTATGTTTAAAGTTTCTATATGTATCTTCAGAACTGCCACTTTTTACTCCGATTATAACGCTCAGGCAAATTCTGTCTTGGTGAAACCCTAATACACAATGCTCACACATAAAACTCATCTTCTGTCTCTGGTTGCAGAAAATGATCCACTGAAGCGGCGCCGCACACAGATTCGGTGATAATGGACATAACCGAAGCGTTCCGCACGGAAGATCTCTCCAAAGCCGACTTCTTCGATTTCGTGGTGACGCCGGACAACAGTGATCAGCAGTTCCAGAAGCAAATGCGCACGGTGAACGCCTTCCTCGGCAATGGCGTGGCCGATGAGAAGGAGGCGAACAACAACATGCCCACGGCGGAGATGACCAGCATACCCACCTCGCAGGCGGACGCCAACTTCGATCTGAACTTCTGGGGCGACAAGGAAACGGTGCGGCTGGAAACGGCCATCTTGGAGGACCTAAACAAGTACTGCTGGAGCACCGAGGACGATGTGGTCACGAACGGGCTGGCGCAGAACAATCTCAAGCACCTGAACAACAACAACACGACGCCGGATGGCGGCCACATTTACACACTCACCGTGCTGAATGGGATCGATCAAGGTGCCACTTGGTATCGACCTCCACTCACTACAATCATCAAAGATGAGGACGCGTCGGTGTCAAGTCCCAGCTCAATGGAGCATTTGCAACCCGGCATCGACATCGATTCGATATTGAACATCATGCCGGCGCAGATGAACGCCTTCAACAATAACTATCAGGACCAGGCGGGGATCAATCAAACCACCGATGGCATGATCAAATCGGAAACCTACACGTATGAAGATAGCGGGTTTGCTGACAACAAGGACGAGCTGGCCAACTCGTTAATTATCGATACCCCTTTGTTGGAGACACATGATGGCTATAACAATAACAACAACGCGACGACTAACAACAATAACGATTGGAAGCTGACGAATAACAACGGGGTGGTGAGCAATGGCACAGCGGACTCGCTCCTTCGCAGTGCGTTGCAAGGCAAAGCGTTCGTCCGTTACAACGGCGTCACCGGCAAGAAGGAGAGCAACGTGGAGCTGCGGCGGGTGCTCTCCACGCCGCCCACGAAGAACGACGTCTTTCTGAAGCAGGAGGACCCCGACAAGATTCCTACGATCGTCGCTGGCATCGATGCGAACGGCGCCGTGATCTTCGAAGAGCAGATCCCGCCAACCTCCGGCAGTCAAACAGGCGTGCAGGTGACGCGGCAGCCCGACGACGACCCCACCAGCACCCACCAGCACCACATGGACGATCTGCTCCTCTCGCACCTCGACCAGAACTATCCCGAGGACTTCGAGAAGCTCAAACGCATCGCCAACGAGGTCGCCGAGAGCGTCAACCAGTTCTGTCACATCGATACGTCCGTCGACGGGGTGTACTCCATCGCGTCGGACCAAATAGGCCTGCTCAACTCGCTCAATTCGCCGATCTCCATCGCGGCGCCGCTGGTGACGAGCACCAAGCAAACGCCGGCCACCTCCACCACAGCACCCACCACTCCGAAGAAGTACAAACGCTCGAATAGCGGCGGCGCGGCGGGCGCAGCGACCGCCACCGCCAGCGCCAAGCAGACGACCGTCCAAAACGCCACCTCCACCTCCAACGGGGTGCGCAAGGAGCGCAGCCTGCATTACTGCAGCATCTGCACCAAAGGCTTCAAGGACAAGTATTCGGTGAACGTGCACATTCGGACGCACACCGGCGAGAAGCCGTTCGCGTGCAGCCTCTGCGGGAAGAGCTTCCGGCAGAAGGCGCACCTCGCCAAGCACTACCAAACGCACATCGCGCAGAAGAACGCCGCGGCGGCCGGCAATGTCAACGCTAGCAAAACCAAAACGAGGTAGCTGCCTTCTGCCCCCCACATCCGCTCCCACACCGCGCACAACAGGCAAAAAAAACACCCAGAAAAACCTACAAAATGCAAAAAGCAAGTATCAAGTTCCACTCGGGCACATTCGGGCACACTCGGGTTAGTACATGCAGGGGTTAACTATATGCAACCCATTAAACAACTATTACACGCATTCATTAAATTCAACTAAATTGAGGTATTTCCAAGTCGTTAACTCTCCTTATGACTCGTTATAAGAACATTGCAATATTGAATTGAAACAATACTGAAATAATACCAACCTCAACATTGTTTTATTAAAGTTGAGTATAAGAAGTTGCATACAGTAAACTCCTTTTGCATGAGACATGACAGCCAATGTGTAAATACCGTAAATACAAAAAGCTAACCCGGTTCCAGAAGAAATGCAACTGTGCACATGTGCATAGTCGTATAAATCAATTGATTTCATGCGGTGCAAACGAACACCGGGGACCACGTATCGTTTAACGTTTTAATCCTATTTTCCTATTAATATCGCTTGCGATCTGCGAAAGGTCACTTGCTGGGATAACGCGATACAACTAGATTATTCATAGCGGACGCTTACATAATGAACTTCTTTGTTGCACTGCCACTGCCACTGCAATCAGCAATCGGCAATCGTAATGAAATTAAGTACACATTTTCACATTGAAAACGAATACATTAATCAATCACTGAATATCTCAGTTCGCAGTGTTCCCCATGCACTAAAATCAATAATTAATCTGTCAATCCTTGTCCGCTGATCAATTTTTTTAACTTGACGGCGAAACGCACGCGTTTGATTTTTAAGGGGTGTGTCGAGGTTGCGCGCTGTGCTCGTTTGTTCCCGCATTAAAATCGCTAAGTGCAAGTTGTGAAGGCGTCGGATTTATTGCCGCACGCAAATTTGATACACACACGCATCAATTGATTGATTGATCGGTTCGAATGCAAAGCATCACTTTCATAATCATTTTGTTCCTATACTTACTTAATTATGATAATGCAAACGTTTTGTAACATTTTTTTTTTGTAATTATTGTGCTGTGATTCGTATTGTGACAAAAATTCCAATTTGAAAATGATGATGATAAGAATTTTTAAAAGAATTTATTAATTGAAATTTTATAATATTTAAACGTTGTACGTGAAGTTAGGCTTAACGTTTACTGACGGTAACAAGATTTGGATTAAGATTTAAGCGAAATTACAAAATAATTCTTGCCATTTCTGTATTATTTTGTACGGCGCGCGAAAAAGAAGAGGACTTGTCCTTGTCCTCGGTCCACACGTCGTAGCTACACACACGTAGGCATAATTGTTTTATTTATTACAATTTTTCTTTATTTGTTAATTAAGAGATTTATATAGAATTTATTTGTTATTTATGGTTCGTCGATTATAATCATCAACGATTGTACGCACTAGAATGGTAAATACTCGGCTTATATATACGTAGGTACATATTACGGATTCGAATTAATTTAATTAGATCGCTTCTATAGTTGTGTTTCGTGCGTATACAGGAAGGAAGGAAGGAAGGAAGGAAGAGGAAGGGAAAACAACAATTTACCATAACGTAAGGCATTAGCGTGACCTTTATTTGTTTTTTATTTTGTATTTTGTATTTTATGTTTTTTTGTTGGTTTTACCTATCGAATACTCATTACGCAGAGAAGCAACGCATCGAAATTTCCATTCGTATTCCTCTCTCATTAGTCCGTACGTAGCGAATTAATCGAACAATGCGACATTGAATTTGGCGCCTAGTTTAATTTATTGTATTGTATAGAGTTTTGTGCTAGTTTCATCAGAACGATCAAACTCTTCGGCGATTGTTTTCGAGTTTCGACGCTAGCGACAACGAGTACAAAAAGCAACGCATGACAACGAAATTTGTAATTACCATCGAACTACTAGTACTTATGAATTGTACAGCAGCAGGAATTGATTGGACGAGGTTTTGTTGAATGTTATTTTAGATGTTTATTTAATGTTGATAATGATGATGGCTTCATCCCCTCCCCAGCTATGTTACTTGCCATTTTGGTAGAGGGTTTTTATTAACCATTTGTCCATGTATTGTAATATATTGGATCTCAATCTGTGCACTGTGCATCTTGCCCCTGCTCGCCGAGTGCCTTTGTTGGACAACCAAGATTCAGAACACAGTCTGCGCATAAATTACACAATAGAAGTATAAATCGCATCGAAACTGCAACTAAATTAAATATTCAATATTATACTTACTGCCAGCATGATCGAAATGCCAACCTGAACGTGTTCTCTTCTTTGTGTCTTGGCCTGGCTAAGCAATAAGCAAATAATCGCAATTCGATGCATGTACTTAAGTTTCATGTTGTACATTAAGGAAACTGGCGGCACTTGTGCTCTCTTGCTCCATATGTCAAATGGTTTATTACCTGCGTACTGTGTAAACTGTACTTGCACACTATTTATACGTTGTGTTTTATATTATTGTACTATGTGTGTTACATCCGACTACATCACCCAAACTAATTGTGTAAATTATTACTTTTTGTTATTATTATCGTGTAATGCGCGCATGCAACGAGAAAGCCATAGGTATATTTACAATGTTTCACGTTTTTTTTTGTATTTCTATTTGTATAGCGTTTAGTCACCAAGAGATGCATATTTTATCAGAAGAGTTTAATGATTGTTATTAGTGTTTTGTATTTATCCGTCCGAATGCAGCGTCAAACAGATACCTGCATATCTCCATGAACAACTAATGTGTGCAGATAATGAAGATATTTTTATACCTATAGTTTACAATTTATATTATGTAATTTGCAAATTTATTACAAATATAATGTTTAAACCCTATTACACCAGACACTCAATATTGCGGAAAAAAACACAGCTCAGAGGATTTATTGGAATAAGTACATTTTTACAACATTGGTCCTTCTAATAGGAATGTATTATCACTTCCATTGTGTTGATAAAATAACTTTACACAGCAAGCTGGATGATAGGGGTGATCAAAGCAAGAAGAAAAGTCCAGTACTCGAAAGTCCAATACGCCATCGTTCTCGAGAAAATGTAAAAATAGTATACACGTATTTTTTTCGACTTTCTAAAATATTTTTTTCATTTTCACAAAAAATATCACTAATTCCATGTTCGTAAACTGCCTCCTGGAAGATATAAGTATTGGACCTTAGTGTATGTGACTTTTCTTGTTTTGATCTCCCTTATTATCCACCTAGCTGTGCAAAGTGCTTTTTTTATGACACTCTGTAGATAGATTAAAATTATGAACATGCTCAAAGAGATTTAGTGCACTGCATATTTTGACTTACAATTGACTCCTACAACTTGTTTTGTCTTACTTGATAAAAATAGCTTGTATAGTTGTATAACAACTGCACAGGTGACAATAACTAAAATTAGTACTACACTAAACATTTGAGCAATCTGGCACCATTTTATACCCAATTACAATCACATTACAATGCCAATATAAATATCTTAGTCTTATATTCTAATATCCTAGACCATGCTTTTTCAGTTCAAGTTTTTGATTGCATCTAATATTTCAAGTCCACTGTTCCAAACCAAAAGTTGTGCTTTGATTTCATATGTCTGCCCAGTAACAGCCACTGGCTTGCCAGCCTTTACATTCTGCACCAGCTGCAAGCAGGCATACTTATCTCTGACACAGGCAAGGTCTTTCTCACTTAATCTTAAAATAGGACAAAAGTCGTTATTGCCATCACCTGCATAGACAATTCTCTCATACACAGTCCCATTTGCAGCTTGAGTAGCAACAAACTCATCTAGTATTCTACCCTTACATAGATTCTTTGTGCTGAGTTTACACTCAGTTTGCAGATGATACATGGATATTCGCAGCACTCCTTTGGAAAAGTTGGCTGGGTTGGTGAAAACTTTTACAACTTTATCTTTCAAGCCATGTGCAACCAGCCAGGCATTGATTAAATATGTATTTGAATCACTGATGATGATAACATCATAGTTTAGCTTTTCTGTCATGGTATTGATCAGTTCTACCATGCCTGGTGTGGCTGGAACTTTACGCATTGCTGAGATGATGTTCTCCTCCGTGATTCCGTGCACGTGCAGTGTTTCAAAGACGCCCTGCATGTAGGCGGTCCAACCGTCGTTCTTGTAGAGACTCTTCACGGAATCGGGTATTTTATCCTTTGAGATCAGGTTCCTTACAACAATATCACTGTTGTCATCAACAATGGTGTGATCGAAATCAAAGGCGGCTAGCTTCCGTCCCATCTTAAAATACAATAAATAGTTTAAACCGGAGCACCGGAGCAGAGCCTAAATTTACCTTAGATGTTGTTTTGGCAGCGACAGGTGTTATTGTGTCTTGAAATTTCAGTTTAAGCGCCTTTTTAAATAGAAAAAGCGTCGTTTTGGATAGACGCATTTGTGTCGCCTCTCGCTGTTGCCCACGGATTTTCACGATTACCGGTGCGACTGACCGGTGCGAAAACGGAAATGTGAATTCGAGTCAGTAGTGCCCTCTCAGATTGTAAAACTAAACTATCACATTGAATTCCAACAAGAAAATCCAAAATATGCTGACAAAACAACATAAATGTAAACTTAAAAGTGCTAAATTTCCAACCTGTTATGAATCAAGGGTGTGTGGTAGTTGGAAAGCTGTGTGGAAGACAATGAAATTTGAAATTCCTGCAGCGTTGAATAAATTTAGTTCCATCAGCTATGAAAGGGGAGCTATCTCCACGAATGTTACCAGAGTTACCAACGTTACCAACCTATCAACCTAACAACCAAAACCTCAAAGCCCCTAGCTATCTGTCAAGGATACAAGGAATCGTTAGTTGAGTACGCTGAGAGGATATTTGCCGTGCGGTTTTTCCAAGTTTTCCACTTTCTTCAACAAAATAGTGAGTACTACCTCCCTGGAGTCCTTAAATGTGATTCCAGGATATCCGTTTTACATACCTATACACATCGTACTGTTATGTGTGTTCACTTTCCTCCATAAGATTATGTAATATTTTAGGTTACACGCCAGACACCACTGATAAAATTCCATCAGAGTCAGTTAGCACTTTGAGATTTAAGAATCGCTTAAAATTATTTTGCAGAAATGGCTGCCGTACGATCCTTCTCCCGCCTGCTCACTCGCTCATCGGTGAATAACATCGCCAAGCGCGGATATGCCGATGAAATGAACTTCACCTTTGCTGCTGGCAACCAGGTAACAGAATCAAAATGATGTTCATCGTTAAGTATATATAATGTATAATGTGGCCTTTATGGCATAAACTAAACCTTTTCTCCCACGGTAATATCCTCAACCCTGTCCTACTGTCCAACTCGAGGACTTACACCTGCCTCTGTGTCCAGTAGGATTGTTTTTGCCTATCTTACGATAACCACAGGTGTTAATGTGGTTACCGGC